>LAXH01000109.1:6418-40061 GCA_001006505.1 Tilletia horrida | reverse complement strand
GCCTTCCTGCCTTGTTGCAGTTTCAATGTGTTTCTTTCTACGATCGAAATGCAAACCATCGACCGCATCACTTGAAGTGACGATAAGCCGGCAACTCGTACTCCTTCTTGCCGCGGCGTCCAGTCTTGCCTTGCTTCTGCACCGGGTACTTGTTCGAGCCTGGTTCAACGAGAGCGCGCGTCTGGAAGGATTGAAACCGGTCACGGAAGAGATTTCCCTCGGGCTGCAAAAATGGAGAAGCATCGAAAGAAACCGCAGATGAGAACGAATTAGTGTCATTCTCCAACAATCAAAATACAGTGCATATGCGAGAACATACCTTGACACCTCGAAGGCCCTCAGCAAGATCCTCCTCGAGCTGAACTTCGGTCCTGACCGCCGCCTCCCCAACCTTGTTCCGACCGACTCGTACGCCTTCCAGTCCCCGTTGCCGCACACGCTCTTCCTTCTTCTGCTGCAATGCAGCGGCCGCTTCCGCACGGGCGCGCGCTGCCGCCATTGCACGCTTCCGCATTGAGGGAAGAGTGTATAGAGCGGCTCGCGCAATCCGAGCTTGCTTCCGCGCGAGGGCCGCAGCGTGCTGGGCAGATGAAAGATTGAGATTCGAATGTTAGCCGCTTGCACCGAAGCAAGAATCTCACCCAGAGCCAACCAAGGTCGACGGACTCACCTCTTGCTTCGCCCGCAAAGCTCTAGCGCGCTGCGCCTTTGTTTTCCGCTTCACGTCATAGGACTTGTCGTCATCCTCTTCGTCGCTGTCCTCTTCCGATGGAATCTCTTGACCCTGATCGTCCTCGTCTTCAGGCGCGGTCGAGTCCATACCGGCCAACTTGACCAGCGTGGCGTGAATGCGCTCCTGTTCAGCCTGTTTGCCCTTTGACTTTGCGCTCTTCTTCTTTGCTGCGCTCTCGACGGCCTCGTCATCGTTAAGTGCGCGTTTCCTCGCTGCGCGTCGATTAGTCTCTAGCACAGTCTTGAATGCGGCCGATTTGCGCTCCTCGGCCTCTTTGCGGGCTTCGGATTTGTAGGCCAGCTCTAGAAGCGCGGCGTGGTCTTCTGCTGTGGGGTTGTACGAGGTTCCGGGATGTGGTGTCGGAAGGGCGGGAAGCGAGCGTGCGAGGGCAACGGAGCCACTGCCATTCTGTCTTGAAGGATCCAGTGTTCGAGGTACCTGGGCACGCGTTGCAACGAGAGCAAAGACGAAGAGCAGAATGAGGGCAAGGTCAAATTGTTAGCAGTCGCCCGTATCCAACAATCTTGAACAGAGGGGAGCTTTTAGCTCACCTTGGGCTGAATACGACGCGGATCGTCAATCCATTCGCTCTCCTCATCTGATTCATCGCCATCTGCTTGTGATACCTTGCGCTTCTTTCCTGTGGCAGCGCCAGATTTTGCAGAGCTTTCGCCGTTCCAAATGTTGAACTCGGCGGTCGCTGCAGCTTCCTTTAGACCGGTCGTCCCGACCTGTGTCTCGTCGATGCTTCCACCGAGGGGCCCATTGACAGGTCGGTGAGCAATGCGACGAAGCGAATTCTTGAGCTCCTTGCTGACCCGAGTAGGATCCTTGCTGGCGCTCGTCCCCTTCTTTCGACCCACGACCGCAGGGGTATCGCTCCGGTTCTTGAGAATTTCTAGACTCTTCAGACCGGTAGATCCCGAAGCCTTGCGTTTTCGCTGAGGAACAAGACCGAGAACTTCGTTGGCTGCATTGTGGTCCGGCCGACGATCTTCGGCGAACAGTTGGTCGTTGCTGAGAGTATGGGGAGCAGGAGGCAGAGCCGCCGAAGGGTTTTCGATGGCGGGGTCGAGCTGGATGTTCTTTCTCCACGCCGACTTGGACTTGCGCGAGGACTGCTTGGAGGCAGACGGCCTGCCGAGAGGATGAGCTGCGTCTGTCATGATGCTGCTGTGTGCTGTTGATGCTGGGTTCAGAGACTCTGTTCCAGACAGGGATCGATGGATTCGAAGGTTGATCCAAAAAAAGTTGGCCGGACGAAATCATTGCGTAACGATATTTATCCGAAGTTGCTCACGTGACTATGGAACGCCGTTTGGGTCAACCTTTTGACACCCGCCTGTCGAAATTTCTTGACCCGCTCTGACGACGTGACGGTCCCAAACGATGCCTGGTTCCCTCAATGCCGATGGGTCCTGGAGGAGTCTGACCAGATGCGAAGCTGTCCGCGGCGGAGGCAGAAATGTCATCACACAAGTCTGAATGGTTGAAGGACGTTTGTGAGGATTTAAATGATACATGTATTCAAATGGGCATGGGACGGAGGAACGTAGATCCGCTTTGACGTGTCTCTTCAGATGTGCAGACCCAGCTCGTTCGCGATCAGACGTACGTCTACGCCGTCCTTCAGACGTCGTGCCAGCCATAGGCACCGCAGCATTTCGTCCTGTGCCTCCGCTTTCAGCTGCGCGTACTTTTGCAGTCGAGCCTCCACATCACGCTCCAAGCCGAACACGCGATTGGTACGGAAACGCAGTTTGAAGAGCTTGCTCCTGTACTCTTGCTCTTGACGTCGCAGAGTGGCCATGTCATCGACGATGTCCTTCAAGCGTTCCTGAAGCTTGTCGTTCACGTATGTGAATGGGTCCAATGCTGGATGAACAGGCGACAGAACAGATCACCAGGGATCGTACATCAATCGATCCTCAGCCGGAAAGCGACATAGGATCCTGCTCACCTGTCATTTCTTGGACGACGTTGGAAAGCGGCTCTGTAATGGAAGGGGAACCTGCACGACTTGTCAGAACCGTGCTACCCGTCTTCACGGGCAGTGCATCGACTAGAAGAGCAATCACAACTAGAAGACAGAATGCAACTGAGCTGTAGGATACCATGCTTGTCTGTTCTCGCGCGTTGGTAATGATCTGGGGAAATTGTTGACCGGCAAGTGTAAGAAAGAATACAGAAGACCAAGGTGTCAAGCCAGAAGCTGCTGGAGATCTGGTCAGCGGCGAGCGCGACGTGCTTGCTTATACCTTTCTTGTTGCTCGGGCAATGACCAGTCGCGCCCAAGATGTGGGATGCACGCGGGCCCTCGCTTTAGAGAATATCCAAGTTGTCTCACTAACTGAGCTGTGAATGACCGTGGACATGTGTCAGGCATTTGAGAAGCCTTGAAGTTGAACCTGTTTTTGGAAACGGGGAAAGGGAGGTTGCTTTGAGTCCATACAGAGGTCAACTGTAGATAAGCTTCGGACATCTGAGGCTGGGTCGGCTTCCTTTGCTCGGGTCTGACACGCTCCGAGCTCAGATTCCCAGATTTGTATGAACGTTTACCTGTCGCGGATTTCATCGAGAGGTCTAGAATCCGCAAATCGGACAAAGCCATGTCAGAATGGCGAACCCTTGGCAGCGGCGTGTTGCTCAAATGAGGAGAGAGCTCGTGCGTCAGGCACCCCATGCGGCGGGAATGAATCAAGGTGCAAGAGAGCTGGGCAGCAAAGGGTATGCATTAGCTTGCTGGCGTTTCAAGTGCGGGAGAACACGCTCTTGACGCCGTCGGGGCGAAGCTCGATCAAAGCATCATTGAGTGCGGGGCACAGCACGTCGTTCTCCCCCGACGCGCTGATCATCTCTTCTTGGACCGAGAGCAGACCGTCCATGATCGTGTTGGCAGCCGAGACGGCAGCCGCCTCGTCTGAGCTCTCTGAACCCATACCGAGAGAAGTTCCCGCTGACAGGGCGCCATCGCCGGAAGCGGCCACGTATCCGAAAATGTCATGCAATAGACTGTCATGCGCGGCGACAATCTTGTCGGAATGTTGCGTTTTGGTGGTGTTGACAGGAACCGTGGTCGCCGGTGCCATCGCTTCCTCTATCGTCAGACCTGGAAATCCGAATTTATCTCCGTCGCTCGAAGTGCCGTCCGCACCGTTGCCACTCTGCTCTGCATCAACGCCGCTAACATCAAGGAGGACGCCCTCGGGTACCAAATCGATGCTCGATGGAGGCTCGGGCCGAGCGCCCGCCCGATCCAGTACTCGACTGGCTGTCCGAGCCATAGTGCGCAAGATCATAGCACTGATTGAGGCTGTGCCAATTGGGGTGCCTGATGACGTCTCCATTGGCGTCCGCGCGACCGTGTAATATAAGACCCCGGGCCGGTCGATTGTGCCCGTCGAAGTGACATTTTGATTCGCTGAATCGATGCGTATCCGCTTGTACGAGGGCTCACCGTCGCCACTCACTGACTGTTCTGACTCGGTGCTCGAGCGGACACCGGTGTCAGCACGTAACAGCTCGAGGCCGCGAGGTTGCAGATGCGTCAGGACATGGCAGTACAGCATATTCCGCCGTTCCTGTTCAGTGTAGCGCCGTCTCGCTGCGGGATTGGTGTCCACGTCCAGCACTTCGTATTCTGGTGCCACAAAAGGACAAGCAGTAACGCCGCCCCATTTGCATCGCAAACGGTGCGACGGGGCGGCATCGACATGAGCTCGTATGTGACTGGAAAAAGCAGCCCCAGTGCTGTTGTGAGTACGGTCGCAGGAGATCCATCGGCACTCAAGGGGACCATGATCTGTACGTGAGAAGTAAGAGTCAGAGCGCTTGAGCCAAAGAGCGACTTTTGGAACAGGAACACACCTTCACGTTGCCGAATATCGATCCCCTTGATGATGAATCGTTGTGGCGCATTGGGAGCGGGCTTGACCACCATGGCGCTCGCCCCCGGAAACACCAGTGGAATCTGCTTGATCAGATCGGCCGCATTCAGCATCTCAGAAGGGGAGCCTCGGAACTCTTCTTGATAAGATTGCCAAAACTCCATCTGAGTGAGCTCGGCGTTGGGCACAATCGCAAACACGAGCTGCATCCTGCATAACAGCGAAGATTTGGTTTATGTCATGGTTTCATGCGTGATCGAGAAGCAAGAATGGACGCACCATTTAGTCGCGCGATCCGGTTCAGGTAGCCCCTCGAGCTCAGCAGTCTCCCATACACGCAGCCGCTTCCTCATCGTCCGTTCTTCGAGGCTCTCTTCATCCTCCCGAAATCCCAGCATTCTCCGTTGCGCTCGCTTCCGTTGTTCCCTTTGCGCGCGCTGCGATGCTTCATGCCTTTGCAGACTTGGAATTTGTACCGGCAGCACCGAAGGATTCCAGACTAGTTGCGACGATCGGAGCCACGCTACTCGTTGGAAAGGTAGTAGTAGGGTGAGGAATCTGAACAAAGAACCAGGATATGACGACTGGTCCGAGCTCTTCCTTGTTGAAGCGCTGGGTTCAGCCTTTGAAGCTGATATCGATGAAGATCCAGAAGTGGTCTGACCGGTCTCTGAGGATTGTACCTCAGGGTCTTGAGCAGCTGCCAGTCCTAGTCTGAGAGCATTGCCCTCAATCTGTATCAGCTGGCCGAAAAGGTCGAGGGCCGCTTCCCCAAGGTCGGTGTCTCCGTCCAGCTTTACAGAAGGTGCGATGCCGTTGCTCGGGAGGCCGGCTAAAGCTGTGTGCGTTAGACTAGTCCCGCCAGTCCGGAGTGTTGGGTGAGGATCTGATCTTCGAAGATGTAGCATCGGAATCAGCATCGCCGTCAAATGAAGAAGCCCTGGTTGATGCATTTTTGTGACATATGCAGTGCCGCTGCCCCCTGATCCGGCAGGCTCCGCTTCCACTACATCCCATTCGCGCTCCACAAAGCCGATGGATCGATTTCGCATTGAGTATCCGCCGAGAGCGGACAGGCATCGCAGTGCCGAGACCATTAGGTTGCGGTCCGAAGAGTGGTGTACAAGTCCGAGAAGCGAGTGGAAGGCACTGTCAGCAGCGGAAACGAGCTGCTTCTCGCCGTCTCTGGCAACGGCAGCCCGGTGCTGTTGGAGCTTTTCGGTCCGCTGCCGTTGGGACGCGAATGCGTCCTTCGCTTTTGCGCCGACTTGTGGTTGCCTAGGCGAGAGCGCCACGCCAAAAGTCGGCGGAGCACCCTTCTCCAGCGTGACAAACGGCGCGATACTTTCGAATAGGTCCAGCATGTACGATTTCAGCTCCGTCAGTCCCTCGATTTCGAGTGTCGAGGCATCGTCCAAGTGCACGCTGTCGTCGAAAGGGTCGCGTGTCTGTTGGGATTTCAACGGCCGACCACTCTCGTCCGTTCCTTGTGGAAGCGCAGCGGTTGGACGAGCGATCCTCAGCACATCAGCCACCACTCGCGCCGTGGCATTCAGGCGCTGGCGACCTTGAGGATTTGCTTGAGTCAACCAACGCGTGTTCAGCGGCATCATCGAAAGATTGCGCAACACGAGTCCAGCTTCGAGGGCACGTCGTAGCAAGGACGCGTGTGACGAGACTTGCAGAGGATCGAATTTGACAGAGTCCGTGCTGTCCCAGGATGACAGACCTGCCCCGATCCCAAGCTCCTCGTAGGCATCCTCCTCATGCCCTTCCGGAGGGCAGTACATCTCCGGTGCTTCCGGCACCTCGAAATACTCTGGCGCCCATTCGCTTGCTTTTGCTCCGGACCAAGCGCGCGCGACCCTCCTTGGAAAGTCCAGCAGCTGGTCGTAAAGACCGTGTAGCTGCTCGAACTGAACAGTCTCTGAGAACGCGTATGAGGATTGCACCAGTTTGCCCAACCCCCAGTCGATCTGCGATGGGACGCCCGACCGCACACTGAGCAGCATACGGTTTGTCGGTCCGGGGATCAGATAGTATTGCGTTTCTGTGCCGTCTTTGGGTGGGCCCGCCTGCCTTTGAGGATTGTAAGCAGCCGAAGCATATGGATGCGCCGTTTGACCGATTGGCCCATTGTTCGCAGCGGTGTTGTTGCGCGCATTCGCTGAGGAGGAGACCACATTCTGACTGCTGCGTGACGCTTGGGGTGTGCTGAATGCTGCCGCTTGCGATGCCGTCGGTCCTGTTGGATTTCCAGCAGGAGCAGTCTTCCGTGGTCGTCCCACCGGCCGCTTCGCAGGCACTACGGGGGGAGTGACAGTACCCGAGGGAGTGCCGGGCATCGATGCAAGGGACCCGCCCGACGATCCGTACAGACCGCCACGAGTAGCGTAGCTGCCATACTGAGATCCACTCATGCTCGCCCTGGACTTCGATGGTGGAAGTGTATGAGACGCGTTTCTAGAATTAAAATGACTTTCGCATGTCGCGACGCGTCGGATGACACGTGACCAAATAAGAAAGCATGGCAACGAAAGACATTACGCGTAGATTACTATTGATCTCTACAGCTCGTCGTGCAAGCGTCCGGCAGGAGGCTGAGTGTCGGAAGCATCTTGCTGAGGTCTCTCGACATCCTCCTTGACCTCCTCCATCCTCTCCTTGACCGCTATTCTCTCCACCTCGGCCGGCGCGACCACATTCTTGCCGAGCCGGTTGGCCTCAGCCAATCTCTGCGCGAACGCGGCAACTTCGTCATCATACTTCGTCCACTCAGGTATCTGCCGCCTGGCTCGATCGAGCTTGGGCTCTTTCGTCTTCGGATTCGAGCACAGATCGATCGTCTTGGCTTGTGGGAGCCACTCTGTTGAGCACCACGTCTCACACCAGCTTCAAACGAAGGTTTCCTTGAGTCAGCAACGATAGTTTTCCGGTGAGAGAGCGAAGTTTTCGCCTACTCACAGCCATGTCTTGTCGAGTGTGTGAATCGGGACAGTGTGTTGAACTGTTTGAACAGAAAGCTAAGGTAAAGATCGGTCATCTCACATCACAATCTTCGTCGACTCACGGTGATTTGGAAGATCCTGATCTAGATTGGCGAGGGACGCCGGATCTGAAGAGAGCCCCTGGTACTGGCCACGCAGGATGTCTCCGGCAGCGACTTCGCGGAATCTGTTCAAGTCAACGACGTACAGGGCAGAGATATGATACGGCTTGCCGCGCAGGAAGTCTTTCCAGTAGCCTGAATACCGAAAGAAGGTCAACTGCTGAGTATCATTATGTCTCATGACTTTCATCCGAACTTACCCTGCTCCCAGAAGCGGAAGTTGTCCATATCATAAGAGTCATTGCCCATTGGCGGGTATCCATATGGAGCTGTATCGGAGATGAACTCCCAAAATTCAGCAATTGATCATGTGTTCCAAGCGGATGATCGTTCACTCACCCCCGTGCAGGTCAACGTCCACCAGCTCCTTCATATCCGTTCTGACAATCTGGTCGGCGTCGACGAAGATAACCTTGTCCAGGTCGAGTGGGAAGAGCACGTCCAAGAACAAGATCTTGTAGCCCCAAATCACCCTTTGCTTCTCTCGTTGTGCTCGCAACCAGTGTGGCCATGCATAGGTAATCAGCTCGTACTGGAAGCCGTACTCCGCCGCCAAGTGTGGTATGAACTCCTTGAATGAGGGCGATAGGAAATTCTCGATGAACCAGAACTTGACCGTTGACTTGGTGTGCTTCAGGACGGAGAGAACCATGATGTAAGTCATGCGCTCGTATAAGTGGCCACTTGCGACTGTGAAGATGTTGATCGCAGCATTCGTTCGTCCGCTTCCGGTAGTTCCGATCAGATTCGTCGCCTGTTTAGCAAGCGATGACACTGCACTTCGGGCCTGACCGAAGAAGGAGGTCTTCTTCGAGTCCATGCCCTCTGCCAGTGTCTTGTCGATGTCTTCTTCCAGGACTTCTTCGTCCTCCATTCCAGGACGCTTGACGAATTTGGGCAGAATTGTGAGGCCGTTCAGCGAGTTCAAGATCACAATATTTCCAGTCACGCTGACATTCGGACTGGAGATTCCGTGTGTGCCGACTGACTCCAACTCATAAATGTCTCGACTTCGCCCTTCCCGAATGGTGAGATGGAACATGCCGGGGCGCGCCTTGAATTGGAAGTAGGCCAGATTTGCCATCACAATCGTGTCCAGCTGTTGACTGCCGTCGGGAGACTCCAATACCAATTGAAGCCCACGCGGCGGTGTTCGGCCGTCGCTCTGGGCATGTCCTGCATCGGACCATGATAATTTCAGCACTCGCACACATTAACAATGACACCTCCACTTACCCTCAATCAAGACGTGTTTGATCTCGTATGTCGCTGAAACTCCTCCCTGTCTTTCTTGCGGCGGGACATCCTTCAATCGAATGTTGTCGAGGTCATAAATAGCTTCTTCAGGCATGGTCAGCCATGCCGATGGCGCCTCAAGTCCCATGGTCAGGACCGCTTGTTGAGGCATGTCAAAGAAGGTCAGCGAAGGCGACACCTCTCTGGAAGCGACATTTAGAATGTCAATCAAATATTGTGAAGCCAACGTGAAAAGACGACAGTCGAACTCACTCATTCGCTACGAAAGCCAGCTCGTGTGGAGCGCTGAAGCGGTAGAATCGTTTGAGCGGCAGCTCTGTCAAAAGCGGATTGGGATTGAAGATGACCTTGATCCACACGTCCTCGAACTTGGACAGGAGCTGTATATACAGGCGCTGTGAGCGAGACTCTCAGTTTGTGTGACTGGCGAACATCCTTACCTCGATGATTGCAATCATTCTTTGGGCTCGTTCCGACAAAGGGTTGATCATGGCCACCAGTCTGAAGCTGGCAGAATCATGTGTCCCGATCTCGAAAGATCTTGAGCGGGAGGTGCGGGAAAGGAAGAGTTTGGTCAGAATTCGTATTGCGATTTTTCAGCTATAATGTGACTCACGAATCAGGCGTGGGCAATCTTTCAAGCGCGTGCGAGCGGCGTTGCAGTCCATCTCGACCGATCCCGTCCGCAGGATCTTGAGTAAAAGCCTTGGCCAGGATGGAGGAAGCCAGAGTGACTGTATCGGTGTATGACTCCCTGTTTGCACCATCCAGAGACAGCGAATGGGTGAGTCCATGCACAGGGAAGCCGATTGGGCACAGCGAATTCTCACCTTCCAAGATCTTCCAAGGCCACTCCGACATGAGCAAGTCCATCTACCACTGGCTGAATGCGACGAACGGTCTCGTATTTGAGCAGTGTCCTCAAGTCATCAGCCGTGGCTCCATCCTTTGGCACAGTCAAGACTCTGCCGCCCACGACCACCGCAGATGTATCGGCCTGAACGCCAAGACGTTGAGCGAAAAGGTCGGCTTGCTGCCAAAATGACGTCGACTCCACGGCATCGGCAAGGTGCCAGCCAGCCTCCTTCACGAAGTTGGCGAACAGCTCAGACGTTGCTGCGTCGGGACTAGATTTCGTTTGGTGTTGATGCTCCGAGCTTTCTGCGACGTTGTCATGGATCTTGCCCACAGGAACCACGTTTGACGGCGGGATGGCATTTGCAAAGTCAGCGAGCACAGTCTTCATCTCCTCAGCAGCAACGTGCTTCAAAGCACCCTTGCTGATCAGTTGATAGAGGAAGATCGAAAGCCTAGGGGCGGCAACTTCTGTTTGCGTTGCCGCACTGTGTCGACTCGGCCGATGCACGAAGCCAAGACGGACGCTAGATTCGAGCTGATCATTTGCATTCGCTGCGGTCAGTCTGCAGCACTCCTTGTAACACCGAGAACTTCACTACTTACGACCAGTTCCAATGCGTGCTGAACCAATGTTACACCTTCGACGGTGTCAAGATCACCGACCACCCAAGCCGTGGCGTTTGGAGTTGGTGCCGCAGCACCATCTTGCTCTGCGCTGGGATAGATGAAGGAATTGACAACCTGTCCGGAACTTGGGAATCCAGACGTGGCCTCCAGCAGGTCGACGATGCGGGTTACGGGTGCCGCACCTGTTTCCATGTCGGGCCGTGGGAACACAAGGGACGGCCTCGATGAGAACGCCTCAGCAAGATCGTAGAAGTGATGCTCGACATCAGCATCCTCGTTGACGTTTCCGCGGTACAGCTGCAGACGAAACGCGGATTCAGTACGTTTCTGAGAAACTGAGGAACCCCGGCGGACTGACCTCTCGACTGAAGCGCTGCAGTTGCTCAGAGATCAAGCTATTGAGAGCATGGAGCGCAGTCTTCATATTCCCAGGCGAGGATATCAGTCGGTCATTTCCTCATAAAGCAAGCACTTGCTTCTCGTGACTTACTCCGCTGAAGGGCAGATGCTGCCCGTTGACGAACATGTGGCCTCGTTCATGATCTTGTGCCGTCGCTCGCAGACGGACAGTGTAATCAATCGCAGCCTTGAGCAATTTTTCCACTTCGTCCACCTTGCCCTGTAGAAGCTCGTTGTCCACGTATTGGGGCCAGACTTTGGAATCACCCGATGTGACCTTTTTCCCAGCATGTTTCAGGGCGGCGACCAGTTCTGTACGAACAAGGTCAACTGAAATGGGCCCTGTATTGTCCGTCTTGGACGCCACACGAAGCAGGAATGTTGTCACTTGGTTGATCTCGAGATTCAGGAAAGCAAAGTAGTATAGCCTTGCCAATGTCGCAGCTGTCCGGGCGGAGCTTGTCAGCAACAGGCGACCACTGATGATATCTTCCAGGGATTAGACTCACACTCAGTCGCCTCGCCCGACGTGCCTTGCACATCCAGGCCACCAGGCACGAAGCCCCAACGGATACCGACTCGAGGGATGGTCATCGCCACTTGCTCAGTCAGCATCCGAACAGTCTCGTGTCGTCTGAGATCCATGACGAGGACGACATTGAACAGATTCCGACGAATCGTGGGCAAAGAGCCTGGCCATGCTGGACGAAGAAGCTGCGTATGTACGATCCGGAGGTCAGCACGGCCGCAAAAGTCCTTGTGACGAATTCACACGTCACCTACCGTTCGGAGGGCACTCGGGTACCGTTTGTAAAAGTCATCTTTTTCGACGTTGTTCCAGTAGGTGATCGGGCCTTGGACATCGGAAACGTCACCTTCGCCACCCGTGAGACGTCTTCGCTCAATGCGGTCACTTGCATCAAAGAAGATTGTCTCGACCTCTTCTCCGGGAGGGCCGCCGGGCGGCCCAGAGTTCTGGCCGCCACCGGTAGCAGCTCGGCTTATAGCTGGGAACTGGAGCAAATCAACAGCCTGGGTTCGGTTGACAGAAGGGTGGATATTTTCCAGTGCTCGGATGATGCGTCTCTCTTTCCGCAGGACTTCCACCATGCTGAGTGGCCAGAGCTCAGACTCTGCGAGGCCTCGTCCGTTGAGCCACATGTCGGATGATCCGGCTTGGACGGCGTACCCTTGCCGTTGGTAGATCTCTTGAGCAGCGTCGAATCCTTTCATCTCGACTTCGGTACCTCCGGCTGCCAGTCTGTCCTCATAGGAGCGAGCCAGAGCTACCGCATAAGTGGGGAAATTGTGGGAGAGCTGCCTGAGGGTCAGAAGGGGATCCGGAGATTGGAGAATCAAGGTCGTAGCTCTCATGCCCAAGCCTGCATTCAACCGAGGGATGTGTAAGTGGGGGTCTGCAGCAAAACATCGCTTTTCTGAACTCACTTTCAACTTCCTCCGCATTCAAGTCTCCCATTGACCCTTCGACCGTACTTTCCTGATCAGCCGCAGCTTTTCCACCCGCCAGAAGGTCCTTCATGAAGCTCTTCTCTTCCCTTTCCTTCTGTCTGTCTTCGAGCTCGAGCAGCGCAGGCGTATCCTTATGTCCATCGGCACCGCCCGCATCCTTGCCGTCCGAAGAATGCTTGAGCTTGCGGTCATCTATCACGAGATAGTCCACTTTTTTCAAGTCGAGCGTGCCTCCATAAGACGGGAGGTAAGACTTTTGTCGGTTGTAGGGAGCGAGACGTGGCGACACTGCAGGACTAACGCCCGCGCTTGCGTCTGTGTCAGAAATGGAGGTCAGTCGTTGCGGAGGCGGTCTCCATCGCAAGATGTACTGTAGTCTCGAAGCAGGGGCTGTGTGGTCTTTTGATTTAGACCCGACCGCTGCCTGGAAGAGGAGGGTGTGGAGCTTGAAGAAATTGGCTGAGTAGGGATCCGCATACAGAACTGCTGTATATGAGTCGGACTTCCCGTCAAGTCCAGCGTTCGAGCCCGAGTTTGGCAGAGGTGCGGGTACGACGTGGTCGAAGGGTAGCAGAGCTGGGGATAGGGCCTGTGGCTTCTTCTCCGAAATTTTGGAGAGCACTTCTTGTAGTTCTTCGCTGTTGCAGATGACTTGACCCTGCAGATCCACCCAGCTTCCACAGCTTTCTCTGGCTTCTGTCTGAGAGTTGTCTTTGATCAGACCTTGTGTCTGCTTCGTCCATCGCTCCTCAAGGCCATTGGTGGCATAGACTTGCCAAAATGCTTCAACCTTGGCCGCTTCCGCATGGAGGGCAAGGCTAAGGTTGAAGTTCTGCCGGGCGGCGTGGTCGGCGAGGTAGTTGAGCTTGTCCAAGTGCTTGTGTACGGCTCGGTAGACTTGCTGAGAAGATGCCTGAGCCAGTGCCAATCCGGGATCGGTCCCCGTAGATTCTGACCCTTCCGTGAGTGCCTTTGGACCCGTGATATCGTTGAGAAGTGGGAAGAACGCATTCGCATCTTCAGAGGCGGTCGCTTCTAACGCTTCGAGCAGCAAAGGCGGTTGTACTGGCCAGGGTCCCCTCAGCTTGATGTATACTGGCGGACTGGGAGATGCGCTTGACGTGGAACCTGACGAGGTCGCGTACACCACCGTCCACGAAGACCCGAGCACAGCGGCGGCCGCTAGAGCTCCAGGAATCCTCATATTGACGCTTCCTTCCGGGCCTGCTTAGCTTGCGTGCGGGGAGAGCTGCTCGTGCTGCCCTTGAGACGTGGAGGGCTGTGTGGACAAGGCCCGTGCTGTGCGACCTTTCCTTGAAGGTCAGCTTTCTTCTCTCGTCGGAGGCTTTTGAGATTTCTTCTTGCCTGGCATCAACAAGCACGAGCAGGAGGACGTCCATCTTGGTCATACCGGGCGTCAAGTACAGCAGATAATGAAGGTCACCACCAACGCATCCACCTCGGCGGCCGGTGGGGCCTCCTCGTCGCGTGCCTTTCTGCACCCTCACTCTCATATCAAGGGTCTCGGCCTGGGCGATGCCGGGCTCGCGCTTCCCATCGCTCAAGGATTCGTCGGCCAGAAATCCGCAAGAGAAGCATGTGGCCTCATCCTGGATCTGATCAAGCTGCGCAAGTTTGCCGGTAGAGCACTGCTCCTCGTCGGCGGACCCGGAACGGGCAAGACAGCTTTGGCGTTGGGGTTGGCTCAGGAGCTGGGACAGAAGGTGCCATTCTGCCCGATGGTTGCTTCAGAAGTGTACAGCTCGGAGGTGAAGAAGACGGAGGTGCTGATGGAGAACTTTAGAAGAGCTATCGGTGCGTCCCTGTATGCTCTGCGAATCGTACTGACTTTGCGCTGATGATCATGAGCACATAAATACAGGTTTGCGAGTACGGGAGACGAAGGAGGTCTACGAAGGCGAAGTGACGGAGCTGACTCCGAGCGAAGTTGACAATCCGCTCAGTGGATACGGCAAGACCATCTCCCATGTTGTCATTTCGCTCAAGACGGTGAAAGGAACGAAGCAACTACGCCTGGATCCCAGCATCTACGAGAGCATTATGAAGGAGCGAGTCAGTGTCGGAGATGTAATTTACATCGAGGCCAACACGGGAGCTGTCAAGGTGAGTCACAATTGGCAATACGTGATGCCCTCAGACCCAGCGACAGCCCCTGACGTCCGTTCGCCATCATGTACGCAGAGAGTGGGTCGATCGGATGCATACGCAACAGAGTTCGACCTGGAAGCGGAAGAATACGTACCGCTTCCCAAGGGAGAGGTGCACAAGCGGAAAGAGGTCGTGCAGGACGTGACGCTGCATGATCTCGACATGGCGAATGCGAAACCACAAGGAGGACAGGACATCATGTCCGTGGTGGGGCAACTGGTCAAGGGACGACGGACCGAGGTGACGGAGAAGCTCAGAGGCGAAATCAATAAGGTGGTGGACAAGTACATTGAGCAAGGGATCGCGGAGCTCGTGCCTGGTGTCCTCTTCATCGATGAGGTGGGTCTATCTTCTTATCCTCAGCTCTGACCAAACCTGTTGACTTATAGAATTTGATCTTCGCAGGTGCACATGCTAGATATGGAGTGCTTTACCTACCTGAATCGAGCTCTGGAGTCTACCATCAGCCCACACGTCATTCTCGCAACCAACAGAGGCCACGCCATTGTGCGCGGAACCGAATTCGACGGGGTCCCAGGGTCTGGTCAAGGCGGTGTCGCAGCGCCGCACGGCGTACCCACAGATTTGCTAGATCGATGCATGATCGTCCGCACTTCGCCATACGAACGCGACGACATCAAGGACGTACTCAAGGTGCGGGTCAAGGTGGAGGCCTTGCAAGTGGAGGAGGACGCACTGGACAAGCTGACAGAGGAAGGCGTGCAGAGCAGTCTGAGGTGAGTAAAGTTTCTGTCTCGTGACATCCTGGTTGCTATTACGACGACAAATAGCGCATACATCCTCGCTCTTCGGACATTTCCTGACACCGCGTGCCCATATTGCAGATTCGCGCTGCAGCTTCTCACACCAGCATCGATTCTCTCGCAAGCTGCGGGCAGAGAAAGCATTACGGTGGCAGACGTGGAGGAGGCGGACGTCCTGTTCATGGATGCGAGACGATCGGCGAGGCAGTTGTCGGACAATGCCAGCGCTGCGAAGGCGGCCGGCGCAACTGGAGGACAAGAGGATATACAGATGGCCGTTTGAGGCGATGTATCCTCTTCCTGTCCCCATCCAATCGAGCCCGATACGGTGTTGCGTATGATGCACGTGACTTTGGAGAATACAGGGTCCAGCTTGTCAGATCGGTACCCTGTCATGTCCCAACGCAAGCAGGAAAAGACAGCGCATGTTTCTTATATAACAGACAAGCTGAGGAAGATTGGAGCTGCTGACTGCTCTTCCCCATCTTTCGATTCCATAGCCGCACGATTATGCTGACTGTTCATCGTTTTGTCAAGCCCGTTGTGCTTCGTGGCCCGGCTCGGAGCCTTCGCGCGTACAGCGCTCAGACCTCTGCAAAGGATCAAATCAAAGAAGA
Source organism: Tilletia horrida (assembly GCA_001006505.1). Taxonomy (NCBI): domain Eukaryota; kingdom Fungi; phylum Basidiomycota; class Exobasidiomycetes; order Tilletiales; family Tilletiaceae; genus Tilletia; species Tilletia horrida. The sequence continues at coordinate 24,171 of LAXH01000109.1, read as the reverse complement.
GATCAGCTCCAAGCAGACGAATCAGCAGGCTCGCCGTCAATCTGAGCTCGGTGCTTCCGATCAGCAAGTTGGGGAAGCCAGCCCATCCACAGGCGCCAAGTCTCGCGCCGACGAGACGGTAGAGACTGGCGAACCATTCTCCAAAGGCGAACGTACCGCTGACGAGCAGACTCGCCACGGCAAGGATGACTCCTCCCACGCCGACCAGTATGCCGGAGGAGGCAATCGAACTGTCGGCGCGTCTCCGTCCAGTACCGAGACTCAAGGTTCCCGCAATCGGGATGCAAATGCTGTCCGGGAGGAGAACGCGGACAAAGCTGCCGACATAGCAAAGGACAGTCGTCAACAAGGAGGCTACAGCCAATTCAGTCAGCTCTTCACTTCCGCCTTGTTCCACGTGCAGTCGACCCCGGATCTGTCCACAATGCGCTCGCCATTCCTGGGTCTTGCGAGCCATGCATTCAGCACTTCGGCCCGCATGATGGACGACAAGCTCTCCACCGAAGAAGCCAACTCGCTCAAAGCGCGCGGTCAGCGCCCGGACGGATCATCACCCCAGTCACCGTCTCCACACGATCAGCCTCGCTCCGATGACAACCCAGGCAAGCCCAGCGGAGTCAAGCCTTCCTACAAGCGCGCAAAGGACATGCCGCACGACCCTACCGATGAAGCCCATCCTTTCGGCTCGAGCGACAAGCGTGACTCTGATTTCGAATCACTGACTTCTCGGAAGCAGCCTCAGAAGGACAAGAGCACGCTCCGCTCTGTCAAGGACGCGTTCACACCCGACAGCATGAAGGGCGAGGCAGGTGCAGCAGCAGCAGCAGCAGCAGCCGCTTTTGCCGGTGGTCGTAATGGCAGTCTCAAGGCAGATGGGATGGTGAGCGAATGCGCGCTGGTGGAAAAAGCGAGCAAGATGGTCAACGATCTCATGGCGGGCGCGCAAAAGTTGTTCGGGAGCGGCAACGACGGCCAAAAGAAGTAAAAGGCTGTCTCGCGGCTAAAGTGCCGAAGTGTCAAGAGGCCCGCCATTCTCTTTCTGTGATTTCTCAAGTCGAATGCACAAGACCCCTTCTCGTTTGGGCAGAGTTTCCCCCCCCTTCACAAGGTTGGGCCAAGATCTCCTATCTTATCTGACTGAGGTGCAGGATCTTTTCCCACCCTACTGCTCTTGTCCCAAGGCGGGCAGGGCACACTGCCGTCTGTCAAAGAGGGGGAAGATTGAAGGTCCGCCGGGGATCTTGGTTAGTCGCAATGAGCGGGTGCCTAGAAATTGATGAGAAAAGCATATGCACAAGGACGAGGGGTTGTCAGCAGAGAAGATGCTTCCTCTTCACCCGGCCCGGCGAGTTCGTTTCTCTCCCAGCCCCGGGGAGAGACTACAGAATGAAGCGGGCTTGGCGTAGGGAGAAAGTGGGTCCACTGGAGCTGTGCTGGATGAAATCATGTTCGAGCTGGGGAAGAGAGAGAGCTCGAGTGGGCGACACCTCTTCATTCTTGCTCAGGAACGCGGAAGACAAAGCAGAAGAGTCGCATTAAAGATCAGCGACAGGTCAAACCATCATCCCTCCCCCCTCCCTCTTCCTGTGCTGTTCTGCCGCATCCCGCCTGGTTGCGTCCAAAATGGGATCCTCCTTCTTAGCCGCCTGTTTCCCCAGACTGCTGCTTCTTTCTCGGCTATCTCGATGACATTTCCCCCAATTAGAGCGCCCGTCTTATCGTTCAACACAAACTCCCAATTTTTCCAACATGGGTCAGGCGAGCTTCATCAAGGACACTTAAGAAGGAATGTACAGTAAGAAAGGAAGCTGGCCGGGATCCTCCTTTTCCCTTTCGCTCCTTTGTGTGTCCTCCTCCTCTGCATTGATCCTGACTTTCATACCCTTGGAACAGAAGGCAGGATTACCGAAAAATGGCAACCACAGCACCCACCACCCAGTCGGAGCACATCTCCACCGCCGCGCCCATCGCACCCGCACACGACAGCAAGGCCTCGCCTCCCTCCGAGTCCGTCTCTGAGAATGGTAAGCAGGACTACGCCGTGTCCGATCACGACGTCGAGGGCGGTCGCGTACCCGTTGGAGAGAAGCCCACCGAGGAGCAGCAACAGCAACCTTCGCGACTGAAGATGTTCATGCACTCCCGTGCCGCCGTTATCCTTCGCGACTTTGGGTTCATTCTTGCCGTTGTGAGTGGAGAGGCAAGAGCCAGCGCCCTCTCTGTAACGTGGTGGGGCTCACTCTAGTCTTCTGGGTGCTAGCTCGGATGGTGGATCCCTTCGATTGTGCAACCTTCCACCAGGCACAAGTGGATTCCCAACACCATCATTGGTACGTATATGCTGCTGGCCTCCAAAGCAAAGCGCGTTCAGTTATTGATACAGTCTTATCCCCTCTGTTTCCCCCCTTCCAGCATGGTTCCTGATCCTGCTCGTCCTGTTCCACAACTCGAAATACCTCCCTCAACGACCCTTTGTACGCGCCATTTCCACCGTTTGGAATGCGGTGCTCGGCAAGCCTTGGGGCATGCTCCCCCATTACGGAAAGGTCGCTGTTGGCTGGCTCGCCATTCTCGCCCTCTTCCTCGGCGCCACGTACGGGATCAAGCCCAGCGACAGCTCCAGCTACGGAGACCGCACCCGAGCCCTCTTTGGCGTGTTCCTCATCTATGCCGGTCTTTTCGCCTTTAGCGCCAACCACAAGGCGGTCAAGCTCCAGCCCCTCATCACCGGACTTGGTCTGCAGATGATCATTGCCCTGCTTGTCTTCAAGACGGGAGCCATCTTTGACCTTTTCCAATGGTTCAGTTTCGCTGCTGCGGATCTCATCAGCCAAGGGTACAAAGGTGCTGCCTTCTTCTGGGGCCAGGATCTGGTCGACTCCCATCTCTTCATCGTGGACACTCTTGCAGGCATCATCTTCTTCATCGCGCTGTGTGTGGCCTTGTTCTACCTTGGCGTGCTGAGCTGGGTCATCAAGAAGTTTGCCTGGTTCTTCTACCGCCTGATGGGTATTTCCGGTGCCGAGGCCGTCGTTGCCGCCGCGTCGCCATTCATTGGTCAGGGCGAGAACGCGGTGCTGGTCCGGCCCTATCTCCCTCTCATGACCAAGTCGGAGCTGCACCAAGTCCTGACCTCGGGATTTGCCACTGTTGCCGGTTCCGTCTTCCTCGCCTACGTGTCCATGGGCATCAGTGGTCCATACATCATCACTTCCTGTGTCATGTCGATCCCTGCCTCGATTGCGGCCTCGAAGATGGTCATGCCTGAGACGGAGGAGTCGCTGACGATGGGCCGCGTCGTCATTGACACGAAGAGCAAGGAGGAAGAGTCGGTCGATGTGCTTCACGCGTTCTCCAACGGCGCCTGGCTCGGTCTTCGCGTTGCCGCCTTGATCTTCTGCAACGTGCTGGTCATTGTCTCTCTTGTAGGCGCCATCAATGGCATCCTTACTTACATCGGCCACGCTTGGGGCCTCCACGACGCGCATGCACTCACCCTCGAGCTCATCTTGGGCTATATCTTCTATCCTGTAAGTGATCCCGTTTTCCAATCATGACCGGGCTCAGAAATTCATCCTGGCGACAAACCGTTTCCCCCCTTTTTTTTTTTCTCTCAACAACAGTTTGTCTGGTGCTTGGGTGTTCCCAAGGCGGACCTGATCACTGTGGCGAAACTGTTGGGAACCAAGATTGTCCAGAACGAGGTGAGTTTTTGCACGCCCTGGTGTGACACAGTTCAGACAAAGTCGGCGGCATGGACTGACCCTGCTCGCCTCTTCAGTTTGTCGCCTACGGCATTTTGGGCAAGCTGAGCGATGCGGAGATCACTCCTCGCGGTCGCATCATTGCTACCTTTGTCCTTTGCGGATTCGGAAACGTGAGCGAAGCGATGGAAGCAGGCATACAGATTCGATCGCGAAACGTACTGATGTTGGAATCTCTTTCTTTGAACAGCTTGGTTCTCTGGGTATCAACATTGGTGTGCTGTCTGCTCTGGCCCCTTCTCGAGGCGCAGACATTGCCAAGCTGGCTCCTCGTGCTGTGAGTATCGATGCAAGCTGCAAACCGAGACGCGTGGCCAGGTGTGCTGAATATGTCTTCCTTCTTGCCTCTAATTAACCAGCTGCTGACTGGTATCTTGGTTACCTGCTCAAGTGCTGCCATTGCGGGTCTGCTCGACTGAGCCTGAGCCGCCTTGCTCATTCTTGCTCTCATTTCTCATCACCCTTTTCGTCACGCCTGTCACGACCTTTTGCCCTCCCCTATTCTGTTATATCATGTTTTTACTGGGATGATGGTTGCTGTAATCTTTCTCTTGCTGGAGTATTTGCCGATGTGTGTTGTCATTTCTCCTCCTCCTCAATACCACACAGACAGCACATGGAAACATGAGAGGGCGCGGGACTGAGCTGATGGGCACGCCTGGTTGTGAATATGATGGACCTCCTTCTTGAGCATCTCGCCGCCACGGGCCGTCTTGCGACTTGCGCCCCTTTGTCCCATGTGCGGGCCTCTCCTCGCCCATGACGCCCTCTTTGCGGACTCGTACAGAAGGAGCAGTTTGATGACGATGACCACAGCTTTGTCTCCGCCTTGGCATTCATTGCTCCAGCGCACAGAATCCATCCTTCGGCCGAGCTGGCGACTGATCGTTGCCTCTGTTGCAGCCGCTTGTGCATGTTGTAGAGTAAAAGGGGACGACGTTCTTCTCAAGTTGCTCCACTTTTTTTTGGGCAGCGCCTCCTTTCCTCAAACTCGCCGACCTCAAAACCTGCCATGTCCCTTTCTTGCCTCACACCTCACAACGAGCATCGTACATACATAGAACCCACTCCCCAACGGCGCATCTCAATCACTGAGCCACTCCGCGCTCCAGTCTCGTGTCTGGTCAGTCTCACACCCCTGCCAGTCGACCTCACTGCGAGAACCGCGCACAGCCCATCAACCTCGCACGTGCACGTCATCCATTCTGCGAACATCAACATCATCCATCCCAGGACCTCACCCACACCGCTCGCTCAAGGAAAGGCAAGAACATTCCGCGCTCGCAAACGTGTAGGGAACACGCATGCAACATCTTACTCGCACTCCGCGAGCTGTCTCGGTCCCTTCCTCATCTTCATAACACCACCACACAAACACCCACCACCACCCTCCCACACACAACCCTCATAAACCATGGTCGTAGGCATCGTACATGGCTGCTTCAAGCGGCTCGAACGCGCAGCTGACTGGCTCACCGGCCGCGCAGGACCCTACTTTGTCGGCATCGGATTCTCCTTGCTCATGATCGGCGGAACCTCCTTCTTCATCGTCATGCTGCCCATCCGAGTGCCCGCGCCCGCACCCCTAGCCTCCCTCTTCGACACCCACTCGCCCTTCCACGTCCTGCTCGGCATCGTGCCCACATTCCTCGACTGCTTCACCCGGACATATGCGCTCGAGACGCTCGCCTGGCTCGGCGCATACGGCTCATGCTCGTACATTCTCTTCATGATTGCATGGGCATACATCATGGCCTGTCTCGAAGCGCCGGGCAACCCCGTTCTCGGCCTCAGCGATAATCTCAACGAGCGCCGACTCGGCCCAGGAAGTGGAGTCTGGTGGGCCCGTTTCAGAGAACGAGCCGCGTTGGCCAGCGGGCCGCCCTTGCGCAGACCACCCCTCCAGCCATCGCAAGGCAGTAATAACAACAGCAACAGCAGCAGCACATTGGCGGTGCCCGTCACCCCTGCATCAGCCATCCCTCCCTCTTTCACAGAGATGGATTACGAGCCTGCCTCGCCCATCAGACCCAACCTTCACCAGACCTCGACCGATTCCAGCCGGAGAGGGAGCGGAGATCTAGCTGCGCGCGCAAACAGCGGCAGCGAAGGCAGTACGCGGCGCAACTCCTTTGCGCGAGTCTCGTCGTCCCTCTCGACACTGCTAAGACCCATCACGGGCTCCTCCAAAACGGTGTACCAGGACGAGGACGATGGAGGCGCGCATGATGGGTTGAAAGTCACGGGCACGGGAACTGGCATTTTGCCCAGGGCTCCCACGCCCGGCGCGATGATGTCAGGGCGGAAATCAGGTCAGGGAAATCGCGACGATCACAAAGCAAACGAGCCAGAACCTAGCGGCAGCAACGGCAACAGGAAACCGAGCCGGAGCGACTCGATGCAAATACCAATGATCCAACTTCCTGCCAAACCAGCAAGAACTCCCGACTTGGAGGCATCGCCCATGACAGATTCTTTTGCTCCCGCTCCTCAGCGACCGTCGCCCCTGAGCATGACGCCAACTTTCACACCCAGATTCTCTGCCGAGCCGCAGTCGGCAGCACCCACGCCGGTGGCGGCTCCGACCCCAGTTCTCGTCCGACCCACACCGCGATACCCAGACACGTCCGGCGACGCGTTTGATCTCGAGCTCGATTCGGAAGACTTGTTCCCCTTACCCGCCAAGATGTGCATGAAGTGCAAACCGGTCCCGCTCTACGTCGCCATTGCGAGCTTACCGCCTGAAATGCGCAAGGTGGAAAAGTTGTTGCGGATGGGAGCCAGAGAGGAGGAGTTGGAGCGCTTACGGCGTGGAGAGGCGCCTTCTGCCCCTGCTTCCACCACGTCAGGCGGAGCTGGTGGAGGCGGCGGAGCAGTAGGGCGCAAGGGACGGAAGAAGGGCAAAAATGGACGTCATCGTGGAGCGCGCGGTAGCGAGAGCGATAGGAGAACCACAAACGCGTCATCCACCAACGGCGGTGGTCGTCAGCACAGCAGATCATCGGCACCAAACACGCCCCTGACGGGTGGATCGGCCGACTTCTTGCCTGCATTTGCGCTGCAGGAGGACGACATGCTGGTGGATGATGACGACGAGGATGAGGGCGAGGCAGAGGTAAGGGCGTGGCTGGGGGAGGAGGAGGCGATGAAGTTGGTCCCGCCTCCGAAACCGGAGCGGACGCATCACTGCAGTGTTTGCAAGACTTGCGTCATGAAATACGTGAGTGAATGAGTCGCGACTGAACATGTGACAGGCACAAACGAGCTGACTATGTCGAACCCTTTGGCGCGTCCAATGGGCTCTTCAGGACCACCACTGTCCATGGATCAACGCGTGCGTAGGGCTAGGGAATGAGCGTTATTTCGTGCTGTTCCTCTTCTGGTTATCGGTAGGATGCGCGACGGTCGTGGGGACGGGGTATCCTCTCCTCCCTCACGTCGTGCGCGGCTGGAAGGCATCATTCCTGGCCACAAAGCGCACCAAGGGCGCAAAATATAGAGTAAGTAATGGCTTGCTGCGCACGCAAGTTGGACAGCCTTCAAATGACTGACGTGCTGTATGCATCGCCTGCAGCCTTTCAGCGCTGATAATGACGATCCCATCCTCCGACAATACACCGGCCTCGATTTCGCCCCACCAATCGACGACCGGTTAGGCGAGCTCCACAACAACAGCAACGACAACATCTCTGATTTTGCCTCGCGGTCCCTCTTCACCGGCTTTGCCGACTTCGACTTTTCGATATGGACGCGCGTCTTTGTGCTGCTCAGCTTGCTGATCTGTGCATTGATGGGGTTTGCAGTGGCGATCATGCTGATTTGGCAGCTGGTCATGATTGGCAAAGGGGAGAGTACGGTGGAGAGTCATGATAATGGCTACTACCGGAAGTTGGCGAGGAGGAGAGGCCAGGTGAGCATATGATCTCAACGCATGTGTGCTGCACTCAAATTTGTTTACTGATGCTGTTGGCCTCCTGCAGCGGTTCATGAATGTCTACGACGTGGGATTTTTCCGCAATCTGCTCCTGTTCTTCGGTCTAGGACCAGGTTCTCCTCAGTGAGTTGGCAGAGCCGATACTGCAACACACCTTCCACGCTGAGCTCTGACACCTTTTCCACCGTCTCGGCCCTGCAGCTCGTTCATGACCATCTTCCTGCCGCTTCGCATCCCTCCATACTCTGATGGATGGCACTGGGCCAAGCGGAGAGGACTAGGAGGCCGACACGGAGGCATCGTACCCGTGGAGGAGCTCACGGACGACGAAGGCGATGATGATGTGCCCGCAGTCCCCGTGCCACCTCCACGGCCGCAGACCCGCGGCCCAGGAAGCGGAGCCGGCGCTTCTCCCGCGATGACCTCGATCAATGACACCCTGCTCAAAGCTATCGACAGTCCCGAGCTTGCAGAGTGAGGGCTGTCTTTGCTGCTTGTCTTTTTTTTTACATCTTAATCCACGTATGGCACTACATCTGTCATGACATATCTTGGTCCTGCCTGTCGGTGCCAGAACGAGCTGGCGAGCAAGAGTGCTGTCGTTTGAAGACTGAGGGAAGCAAGTGCAACCATGCGATTCTGAGCACGTGACTGAAGCTCCTATCGCGAGGCGCGACCTTAGAACTCAACACCAACACCCAGGCACAGACATGCTGCTCAGCAACAACCAACACCTCCGCCGTGCACGGAGCCAACGCAATATCAACCCAATGACAGACTCACAAGCACCTACAACAGGCTCTTCCAGCGGCGCCACGCTGCGTCCACCGACCCAACGAATCAGAGGAAACCACCCACGCCAAAGCTCAGGCGTCTTCACCGCTTTTACCGCCAAGCAGATCCAAGGCTTCAAAGAGGCCTTTAGCCTGATCGACCAAGACTCGGACGGCCTCATCACGCGCGCAGATCTCGAGGGCATGCTTGTCAATCTGGGCCAGCCGGGCGGGAAAGCGGATCAGGACCGGCTCATGGCTTCGGCGCAATTGCGGGATGGAGCGGACGGGGGCGAGACGATTAATTTCACCCAGTTCTTGACCATGTTTGGCGAGCACCTGGCCGAGGTGAGGCCGTGGGGACCCTCTTGCCTCTTTCTTTCTCCTATCCCTCTGCATACCTTTTCTTTTCTCTTGCGCCTCGCCTCCATTCTGTGAATGCTGACGTGTTTTCCAATTGGGCATTTGTGAACAGCTGGACGAGGCGCAAGATTTGATTGAGGCATTTGAATGCTTTGATGAGAAGGACGAAGGCACGATCGAGGTTGGAGAGATGCGCTACTGGCTCTCGGAAGTTGGGGACCGCATGACCGATAAAGAGGTGAGCAGCCGATACTGTCTGCGTAATTCAAAGCATTGTGGTCGCGGCCAGCTTACATGTGGCTCTCTCGGGACCCCCTCCTTGTCCGCAGATTGACCGGTTACTCTCAGGGCCTTTCCTTGACCGGTCAGGGAAGAACTTTGACTACAAAGCCTGTGAGTGGACAGAATCAGGCGCTTGAGCTCCGTTGCAGCCATCTGCTCGGGGTCGTGTGGAGCCTGAGCGCGCTGACAAGCGCTCGGCCTCTCCCTCCACTTGTAGTCGTCGAAGCGGTCAAGATGACGGAGCCTGCAGAGGTCTCATGATCTTCCCCGGTCCAGGTGTGCTGGCGCCTTTCCTGGAGAACTCACCACTCGCGTCCTTTCTTTGTATCAGTAGTTGCTTCCTTCGAGTCACAATTGCACGTGCCATGTACCCTTCTTGCCGCGCTGAACAGCGTCACAGATGAGGACCCCTTCAGCCTGCTCAGAGGTTGGATGTGATTGCGGGAGAAGTACAGAATGCGAAAGACGTTGCTGGTTGCTGTTGTACAGATCGAACGGGTGGTGCCTCTGACGGAGACAGAGCAGGTGGAAAATGTGTGGAAGTTAGAAGAGTCGTCTCCTCTTCCCGACCCCAGAGGCTCCTCCCGTGGGCGGGTATCGACCGGGTCGATCTCGCTCGAGCATGTACAGCCGATATGCCTCCTGGATATGCTCAGGTCGGATCGGCCCTGGATCCGCATCTCTTCGCCCACGTCCTCGCGCACCGCCGCCATCGCCGCCGTTTCTTTCCAGCTGGGCAGCTTGGACAGCTCGTGCGCGCTCGACGATTTCACCAATGAAGATTTTTGCTGCGCCCGCTGCCAGGACGGCGACGTTGTCAGCGACAGACTGAGAGGTGACTTGGTTGATAATCTTCTTGATGTTCGCTCTGTTGAGACCGTATCTCCTAAACGCGTCGTGCCGGTCGATTTGCTCGGGTGTCATGGCCTCTATCAGGTACCTGTCATCACGAGATTGTCTCGGCCCCGCGATCAGCACCTCAAAAGGTTCAATGTTTTCTCAACAGTGCCCAGTAAAAACTCACGGTAAGTTTTCGCGCATGTTCTGTCTCCTCAATTCCATGCTCTCCACTTCGTCCTCATCCTCGTCTTCGTCCGCCTCGGCGTCTTCCGCTTCCTCCTCCTCATTGGCTCGTGTTCCCGCTCCAACCGAGCCCTCCGCACCGGGGGTCGGCGGCGGAAGCAATTCATCGTCCACCTGGCCCGGGTCGACGCTTGTGCTCTTTGTCTGTCTGCCTCTTCCGCCTGCTGCTGTTGCTGTTGATGATGAGGTGGTTTTGGGTCCTCGTTTTGAGGGAGGTGGGCCGAGTGGGAGCACGAGGGCTGACGATGTGGATGAAGAGGACGGCGCTATCGGAGGCGGAGGAGCAGCGGAGTATGAGCCGTATGTGGCCGTGCTGCTTCCGGGTAGGGCGATCGCATATGGGTCTGGCGCTGTAGTAGCTTGCTGTTGCTGGTAGGGTTGAGGCAGGGCTAGACCTGGGCTTGGAAAGGCAGCGGAGGAAGACGATGTGGCCGCCGAGAAGGGTGGTGGTGGTGGAGGAGGGAGCGGCGGGGGCGACATGGGATCTGCGCCATAGCCACCAAAGGGCGGCGGCGGAGGCGGCGGTGGAGTTGGATACGAGCTCATCGTTGTCCTCCTGCTGCTGCTCTCTCTTTGGGTTGTCGATGTCGAGGTCGAGGTCGAGCATCCAAGCTGAGGGAAAGCTCTGGCTTGACTTCTAATGAACGGTCGCTCCAAACTCACGTGCCCTCTGAAGCACGCGCGTCGAAGAACAACACTTCCTCGTACATCAGAACGATCAATGACGCTGCACAATGTGGCAAGTGTGGTTCAATCTGAATGAGTGTGAGAATGGTATAGTGGCAATCGTTGTGCACATGTCTACATCAGCCTTCCTCTCACCAACATTCTGCCTCGCCCTCCCCCCCAACCCCTATGCTACAAGTTGAACTTCAAACATTCCCCTCAGCGCGTTGCACAGCCAAACCCTCACCGCCTCTTCACCTCCTGCTCCTGACAGAAGCCGAGAGATCAGGTCCACAGGGATGTCCCTCTCCTCCACCAGCCCCACTCTGACCAGCTCGTTCCGGAGCAAGCCAGGAAGGAATAGCACCAAGGGCGCCTCCGTCCGCAGTCTCGGAGTCACCAGCTTCGTGTCTTGCCCCTCGCTCCTGACTTCGACAATCACATTCGCAATCGTACTCTCCGTAAGCAGTCGTCTTTCTGGAGTGTTCTCCTCACCTGCCTCGTCTGCAGATGATCCGATCCTCGTCCACAGCAAGCCGTCAAAGCAAGGCGAGAGCTGCTGCTGCTGGCCCTCTTCTTCCGGCCCAGAGGAGGACGACGAAGCGACTCCATACCTCGCATTCAGCCGTCTCGCAGCAGCTTGGTACGCTTCCCGCTTGTTCGACTTGCACGTCGCCATCGCCCTCAGCGTGTCCGTCGATGCATCATCATCATCATCATCATGGAGCAGCAGCGGGAACAGCTCGATGCTCTCCGTATCAAGCCGGACCTTGAGTCGGCCGTCGCTCGCCTCTTCGTCTCCTGCCGTCGCCGATCCGTCAGGGGAGAGCGGGCCAATCGCAACCGCAGACACTTTGACATCGTCCCAAGGATTGACCTCGACCCGCATTCGCAGATCCTTGTGTCCTGCTCCATCTCCGAGGGCGGCGGCGGTGGCGGTAGCAGCAGCAGCAGCCGTCGGATCTTGCAACTGGCGCCGAATCGCAGCCAAGATGTGGGCTTCGAGCTGCTCATCGCTCAGACTGAGCTCGTGGACTCGCCACTCCTCCGACCACGTCTCGCGCATCGCGCGCCGGCCCTTCAGGAGCCGTTCCAGATGCGAGCCGAGCAACGGGACCCTCTTGACAACCTCTGCATTTTCCTGTGCTTGCAGGATCGGCGAATCAGTCTTGGGACTCTGTCGTGCCTGTTCGGCGTACCGCGACCGCAGGCTGGATGGGAGAAGTCGCTCAGTGACCGAGACCGGATCGGCCGTGCTCCCGTCATCGTCGACGCTTCCACCCAGCACACGGATAGTGGTAAAGATGTAGTCCGGGTACGCACCGCCCACGCCGTGGTTGAGCAGTGAAGACGGTATCGCAGGAGCTGCATCAACCGGAGAGGTCTGTCCATTCACCCGCTGCTCCACATCCTCGCCCTTCTCCTCCTCCTCCTGCGAGATCGCCTTGGCCGGTCCAATATCGAGCGGCATGACATCGACATCTTCCAGTCCCGACGCCGCCCGCCGACTCGTCGTCGCATTCGAACCACCACCACCCGGACGTCGCTCCGTCGCATCATCGGCATCAGATCCACGGTGCTCGCCCGCCTTCAAGAGCGCCAATTGGGCCCGGAGCTCCAAGATTTCCACTTGCATCTCTTCCACAGCCGCAGTGAGTCTTCCGTTCTCGTTCACCATTGCCGACGCGGCCGCCGCTCCCGAGTGACCACCTAGGAACAGCATCCGAGACGCAGCTCCTCCCTGCGCCGCCGATTGTCGCCGAGATCCGCTGCGGTCTACGGCTTGGAGGAGTGGAGAGCCGGTAGGTGATAGGGCGGAGAGCACCGCTCCGCTCGCGTGGATGTGCGAGGTCGGCGTGAGCGAATGATGCTCCCTACTGTGAGTGCCCGCTGACCCACCACCACCACCACCACCAGCAGCATGCGTCAAAGTCGGAGGCTTGATCGCCCATTTTTCTCGAAGAGTGTTGAGCTGAGCCGCCGTCTCGGTCGCGCTCGCGATCCAGCCTTGCTTCTCCCGCTCCGCCTCATCCCGAGCCTGCATCGCCTCCTGCGCCATCGCCTGCGCACAGTCTCGCTCCAACTCCAGCTGGGCCCACTGCCGCGCCATCCGACTCATCTCCTTTGCCTGCGCATCGTATCGAGCCTCGTTGTCCGCCCACGACTTCATCAGCTCTTGCATCTGGCCCACTTGGGACCTCAGCCCCTCGAGCTCTCTCAGTCCGGGCTCGTTCTGGTTCCAGAGCGCCTTGAGCTCAAAGAGCTCGGTACCCAACGACTCGAGCTGGGTGCTCAGTGCCTCATTCGTCTCCTCTTTGCTCTGGAGCTCGACCATGAGCTTCTGCAGCTCTTCCGTCGTCCTCTTGTCCTTCTCCATGTACTGCCGAAGCCGTTGTTGCGGGTTCCCCAACCTCTTTGCCCGCTTATCCGCCTCGTCGCGGATCTTGTCTCGCTCTTTACGCGAGTGCTCCAGCTCGGCTCGGAGCACCTTGACTTCGCTCTTCAAATTTTGCTGTTCCGCCGCCAACCGGTGGCTTTGCAGCTTGTCGCGATGCAGTTTGCCGATGAAATGTAGCAGCTGGCCTTTGAGATTGAGCTCGTAGTTGAGCTCGGTGCGGAGCATGAGGTTCTCCCTGTGGACCGTCGACATGGCCTTGGTGCTGGAGATGGACAGCGCAGGGGTGAGCAGCGTAGCCGCGGACAAGGTCGGCTTCATCGCTGCCGAACTGATCGCATCAGGAGACAACCCGTCCGGGTTCGCAGTCGGCGTCTGGGTCCCACTTCTTGTCGGTGGGGCCATCATCAGCCGCTCGGTCAGTCTCGCTGCCAGATTCGTGGAAGCGCTCCCTCCGCCCCCTCCCGAGAAGGACCCAGGCAGGCCGTCCGTGGTGCCGAGATAGTGGTTGATACACACGGCCGCAATCTCCTCCGTCGCGAGCTTTTTCCACCGGTCCGGGTTACACACCTCCCACTCGGCGCTATGGGTGACCAGACCCTCATGCAAGCGGTGTCGACGAACAATGTCCCCACATCGTTCGTGGATGGTGAGTTCGTCGATCAAGTCTTCGAATGCGGCTGCGGAGGGGGAGAGGTAGTGGGCTTTGCGGAGGTAGTCGATCGGCGCGCGGAGGAATCTGATCACGTTTGCGGGGAAGAGACCGTACAAGTAGGAGAACAGCAGGACCGAGTCTGGAGCGGCTGTGTCTGGTCCGTCGTACTTGGATGCTGTCGGTCGGAAATTTGAGAAGCTGTTGTTAGCAATCAGGCGAACAGCATTTTTACACGTCTACACGCGCATCAATGGCCAAGAAAAAAAAAAGTACTCACTCAACCGACTCCATTGCACCTCTGGTCGCAGCGAGAGACGCTTCCCGATCCGATCGAGCTCCATCCACTCAATGTCGAGCGCCGCTTTCCGATTGATAATCTCGTCCCTCAGACTGACCGCAGACACGCCCGCGCCTGTGCCCAAGCTGCTCGGCTCGCCTCCCTGGGTGGTGGGATCGACATTGAGAGTCGATTCGCCCGCTTCCGAGTCGTCTGCATCTCCTCCTCGATCACCACCCTCGTCGTCACCGTCCCTTCCTCCACCGCCGCCGCCTTCTGATTCAGCAGGCTGGCTCACGCGCTCCTCCCACCCATTCCCAAAGATGCGCCAATCAATGATGCGCGCAAAGACGGCCATGAGCGCGGGTAAGCCTCCGCCGCCGCCGTTGGCGAACCACATGGGGATATGGGGCATGATCATGACCATCAGACGGACGCCGAGGGAGATGACGGTGGTGCTGGTGTCGATCTGGAGGCTCATGAGGACCTCGGCGGGAAGTGGGGTTGCGATGAGGTGGTAGGCCGAGGAAGGGTGGGAGCTGATAAAGGCGATGAGATTGACGAGGACGGGGATCCGGTAGGTGGGCTCGGCGAAGCAGAAGGAGAGGTGGTGGAAGAAGCGCTTGGGGTTCTGACGGCCGTATGCGAGGACGAGGGTCTCCAATCGCTGAGACCAGCATAGCGATTCCTCACTGTGTTGATGATGGTTGTCCTCCTCCTCCTCTTCCTGCTGTACATCTTGTTCTTCTAATCCATCGTCGTCGTCGTCGTCGTTCTGCATGCCTGCTTCTTTGGCATTTCCGTTGCCGGTGGGCAAGCGCTCATCCGATCCAATCCCAGTCAAGCCCAACCCGCTCAAGTCTTTCAACTTGAGCGAATCAACAGAGTGATCCCCCACTACATTTGTCGCTGTGGGCGCAGCAGAGGACGACGACAACGACGAGGAGGAGGAGGTGGTGTTGGTGGTGATGGAAGTGGGCTGCGAGGTCCCGCTCGAGTCTCGGGTGCGACTGCGTTTGGACTTGACATAGGGCACACTGCCGACTTCTGCAAAGTAGAGCTGGACGATGCGCTGGGTGAAGCGGTAGAGGGTGTTCTGCTGGGGCGGGACCCTCCTTCTAAACGTGGCTGCGGAGGACTCGGTGGTGAGGATGATGGGCGAAGAAGGCGAGACGTTGGCATGGTGGTGGTACCTGGAATCAAAGGACGAGGGAGGACTGAGGGTGTCGGACCTGCTGCTGCTTCTGCTGCTGCTGGTAGGAGCTGGTCCGCTTGCAAATGTAGAGTATGGTGCATCCCCTACTTTTCTTGCAAAGTTGCCCACAGAGCCTCCGTCAATGGTGGGCCAGGGTGTGTTGGGTGCTGGTACGTCTTGGTATGCGGTTTGGGGGGTGTTGCTCATGGCGGCGAGGACGAGGGCAGAGGCTTGTTGGAGGGAGGATTGGGATGAATTGAGGTCGCGGAGGACGGGCTTGAGGAGAAAGTCCCACCATTCGAGAACGATGGCGTGGTCGGAGACGAGGGGGGCGAGCTGGTGGAGCAAGTCGAGGAGGATGGAGTAGTGCTCTGTGGCATGGCATTTCTTTGCGCAGTTTTGGAGTTGTGGGTTGATGGCTGTGGAGATGGCGTGTCTGAGGGGAGAGGGTAGAGGTCGATGGGAGGGGATAAAAGGGTCAGCGAGGAGGGACTGGATGGCTGCGCGTGCGGCGAGGAGTTCTGCGCTCTTGCTAGAGGGGGAAGGGGCAGCAAAGACCTTGTTGACTTTGGAGTGAATGTGTGAGATTGCGTTGGAGATGGAGCGAGGTAATGAGATTGGCTGCTGTTGTTGTTGTGATGATGCTGTTGTTGATATGTTGAGGAGATCGCCTCCTGCTCCTGCTCCTGCTCCTGCTCTCAATGCGGTTGTCCCTGCTGTCCCTCCTGCTGCTGCTGCTGCTGCTGCTGATGAGCCGACAGCAGGACTGGGATTGTTGTTGTTGTTGTTGCTCGAGGTAGGGATGGCAGGAGGCGGCATGTTGTTGTTGGTTGCTGCTGCTGCTGCTGCTGCTGCTGCTGCTGTGAAAGAGCCAGAGGGCAGGGGGTCAGGGAGCGATCACCTCGCTGGGGCTCATCCGAGTTGAAGGCAGTGCTGACTGTCACTTAGGATGAGAATGGGGGTGGGTGTTGTGAGTGAAGGGAGTCAGTCTGGAGTGTACGAGTACGAGTACGAGTATGTTGGTCTCCAAACAGAAGATGACGACAAAAGCTTCTTTCTTCCACACAGGATCCATGCACGCTTTTCTGTCTTCTGGTCTGACGACAAAGAGGCGACTAAACTCTTTGTGCTCTCTCGCAGAATGAACGCCGGATTGCAACTACGCATCGCTGGTGTATTATGAGAAGAAGAACAGAGGGAGGGAGAAAGGGAGAGAGAGAGAGAGAGAGAGAGAGAAGAGACGATCCTAAGGCGTCGCCCGGCCCGTCCAGCGCGGGTACAACGAGCACTCCCGCACCGTGTATCTCTGCGTCAACCAGGCCAAGAAGCGCTCCACTCCCAACCCATACCCTCCATGCTCACACGTACCATACTTGCGCTGGTCCGTGTACCAGTAGTACGGAGCCGGATCAATGCCCTCGTGCTTGTAGGCCTCCAGCAACTCCCCACTGTCCGACATTCTCATGCTACCCCCCACCACCTCGCCCACCCCGGGCATCAGCACATCCACACTCTCCGTAAAGCCCTCGTCCCCCTTGATCCGCTTCATGTAGAACGCCTTGATCTCCCGCGGGAAGCCGTACAAAAAGATGGGCACATTCAGCTCGTCCGTCATCTTGCGCTCGGCCGCCTCTGCAATGTCGTCCCCGATCTGGTGCGCCTCCCCGTTCTCGTTGGTGATGTTGTGCTCGTTCAGGTACGCGATTGCGTCCTTGTAGTTCATCCGCTTGAACGGGCGCGTTGGCCGTTGGAAGTTGGGGTTCAGCTGGTCCAGGTACGCCTTTGTCTTGGGATCGGCGAACAGGCGCTCAATCGTGCCGCACATCTTGCAAAGTTTTTATTAGGGGAAGGGGGATTCAGCTTTCGAAAGGCTACAGAACCCCCCGCATCCGAATGACAACTCACCAGCTCCTCCAGATGGTCGAGCAGCTCATCAAACGTCACAAACGCAAGCTCGCCCTCCAAATGCGTATACTCGCTCAAGTGCCGGCGCGTATGGCTCTTCTCCGCCCGGAAGCTCTCCTGGATACAGAACACATCTCCAAGCGAGGGCAGGCACGTCTCGAGGTAGAGCTGCGAGCTCTGCGTCAGAAACGCCTTTTGGCCATAGTAGTCGAACCCGAACAGCGTGCCGCCGCCCTCGACTTGGGTCTGCACCATGCACGGCGGCGTCACCTCGGTCAGACCCATGTCCTCGTACTGGGCCCGGAAAGCGCGCAGCAGGGAGGCCCGCACTTTGAGCACCGCAGACGCAGTCTCGCCACGGATCACCAGATGTCTGTTGTCCGCAAGGATCGAAGGGTCCGTGTTCTGTTGTTTCGTTTTGTCACAAGCACAGATCCAAAACGTGTTCAGTTCAGGGGTAG
>LAXH01000108.1:47105-58965 GCA_001006505.1 Tilletia horrida | reverse complement strand
TGCCCAATCTCAGATTCTCTTCCACACATCCTACCTTGCCTTCCTTGATCCTCCTTCGTCACAGGGCTGCCTCTTGTCTTGCAAGTTGTTTGAGGAGTCTGTTTTGCTCAGCCTTGCTGCTGATATTCGAAATAGGCTCCACCGTGCTTGCCCAGACAGGACGGCACATCGGAACATTGTCGACCCCACTGTGTCGTCCCCGTCCAATGACCGCGATGGAACGATAAGTAAAGGACTCGTTGGTAGTTGTAGCCCTGTCGGCGTTCGTGGCTTTCGCGTGTTTGGGTTTGGTCTTGATTCGAGCCATGTTTATGACGCTTGATGAGTGTGTGTGGACGACTGTCTGATGATCCTGGAGCCTTGACGTGGAGGAGAATAATATTTTCAAACCCCGCTTTAGATTCACACATACATACCTCTTGACCACCACCACAACCATCTTTGTTCGTCCTCAGCCCCATGTAAGATCGTCGCAGCTGGCCAATGGGCCCCCATCTTCGGATGACAAGCTGTCGGGACGTATGTGTGCTGATTAGCCCTGTCCTTGATCTGGACCCTAAGCCGCGCAGCCTGACAATGGTCGGGCCACGCGCGGTTCGGGTGTCGAGACGTTAATCATTACATGCGAAACTGACGGAAGACAAAGGGTTTCGTGGGAGCTGACTCTTGTCCCCATCACAGCGCATCACTCGTTTCACCGTGCGAGCGATATGCCATTCTTGCCTGTGATGTCGCTCCCATCATCAGTGGCCTGGTCCTCCAGGTTGTCCAATATGAAAGCTCAAAGGATCGGGCTTCGGGACTGATGACTGGTTGATAGGTCTACGCAATAGCATGTCACCTGAAGACGCCTGTAAATCAAGCCCACTTCAGCCAGTGCCAACGCACTGTCATCAAGACACAGGAACACGAAGGACTCACTGTCCTTCGCATTGGGCTGCTGCTGCTGCTGCTGCTGCTGCTGCTGCTGCTGCTGCTGCTGCTGCGATGAAGTAATGGGGACAAAAGATGAGGTGTGATACAAGCGGTGAATCTCAATTTCTTATTCCTCGACCATCTCCTGTCGCTTGGGCACCCTCTGAACACCAACATTCATCCCAGAGCGGTTTCTCCCACAGCGCACGCATCAGCCGCAGTGCTCAAGTTGAAGGTTGCAAATGGGCCGCGGACGAAAGTGCACAGTACAAATAAAAGACCCGCCCTCGCTGGGACTGGTGGAAACAACGGATCATCAATATCTGTGTTCGTTATGCCCCAATCTTCGTCAACCACTTTCACCCAAAAAAATACTATTCCATATTCAAACTTCGTCGCACGGGAGCCGTGTGGAGTCCGAGCTCAGAGCGCCAGCAGCCAGGAACGTCCGAGGATCTGGCCTTGACGGTGGCCCTCCAACGGCGCCGGTGACGGAACAGTTGCACCTCAATCTCGCCAGTGTATATGTCGGCAGCCAAGGTTTTGCCCCAGTCTACGATCCCCACACAAACGATTTGCTTCCAGTGGACGTAAGATTGCATCTTCCGGGCGCCCGTCAGACACAGCTTGTCACTGCCTCTGACGTTGCGGCTCGCAACGCTGAACTATTTGGCCTATTCAGCAGTCTTCTTCGTCCACCATCTGAGGCGACCGCCTGGAGCGCCGCCGAGCACTTGGCGGCTGACCAGGAGGTGCTGGAAGACCTGGCACATGTTGCAGGCTCTGACGATCCTGCGAGTTATGCGCCATACCCTGACAAGATCGTGAGTGGTCACCCTGCAAGTGGGACAGGAAGGGTACATGCTGAGGCGAGAGGACTAATGCATTCAAACTTTGGCGGCCTCACAGACCTTTATGATCCATGCAATTGCAAATCGTCCCCGCAAGCCTATGTCTGTCCTTCAGATCAGGTCTATCTTGCTTGCTCTTCGGGTCATAGGTGTGCCAAACGTGCCAAAGTACTCGAAGCACAAGCGGTTGATCAAAGCAATCCGATCCACGATTCATGCCTGCCAGACCAAGGAGGTCAAGAGCATCGAGGGGAACAAGTTCATCATCAAGCCTCTGGGATCGTCAATCGCAGCAGTGAGTCATCCTGAGGTTAGTAATGACCAGAAGCCAGGGCTGAAACTTCCTGTTGCTGGTGTGACCGTGCCTCTAGGACTTTGCCAACCCATCAATTCGATCTAACCTCCATCTGTATCCACGCCGGCTGGAGAAAATTGCCGGCTACATGGACGGGGAACGTGCGTGGAGCGACGTCATCAACCAGGCTCCGATGGCAGTGATGCCGTCAGGAGAGCATGCGTACATCAAAGAGGTGGTGGAAACCAGGGACGGATTGATCTGGGTTGTGCGATGGTTTGAAGGTGAGGCAGGCCTTTCGGGCGAGGGACTTTCGGCCACGCTGGGTGCCGACAAGATAGCGGTCGGCACTGTGCGCAAGGAGTTCAGTGTTGAGACGGTAATGAGAACCGTGGAGCAGCTGAGCCTCTTGCCCTGGATCGATTGCGGTGAGTGTACATGACTCTAATATGGCTTCAAGTACAGAATGAAAGGCTGACATGGGATAGCTCTTTTTCGTTAGTGCTCAGCTCAGGCGAAGTGACGCCCCAGATCAGCCCACTGCGAGCGAGGGCCCGAGGGAAGATCTCGTATTCTCTCCCTCTTTTCGCCTTTCTGGATGATGTATCGGGATCCACATCAAAGAAGTGGGACGAACATCACGTATGCCACATTCAGTGCGCGGCCTTGGACAGCACATACGTTGGAGTCAACGCCACTATCCATGTCTTCACTGCAACAAAGAAGGCTACTGTTCCTGAGATTACAGCCGCCTTGGCAGCAGAGCTGATGTGAGTCCTTCTGAAAGCTGTCGTTTGAAGCAATTGGCATATGACTCATGCGTGCTCTCCACATCTCAGAAAGGTTCACAAGACCGGCGTGCGCTGCTGGGACTCTCAGGTGAACGAGGAGGTTGTCGTGTTTCCTCACCTTGCTGCAATGATTGCAGATAATCCAATGGCGGCAGAACTGGCCAGCAACATGGGCCCCACTGGCAACCTCAACTGCCGTTCATGCCAGACCGGCGGCACCGCCTCACACAAAAAGTCCAGGGCCGGGTTGTTGGACTTGGCACGGGTGAGCAGTTCCGTGATACTATCTTCCTACAAAGGGCTTTCTATTGACTCGCTGCCTCATTTTTGATCTCAGCCGGGTCCAGCTCGAACTGTTTCCTCTGTTGAAGAGAAGCCTGGTGCGGCAAATGAATGGTGCAGCATCTGGCTCGGTCAAGGCTTGGAGGGAGGTGAAGACATCGTCTGGCGTCAGAGACTCTCTGACTGACGCAGTGTGCAAGACGCTGCTGGAAGAGCTAAAGGAACGAGTGACTTCGGAAGACGGGGACAGGACAGAAGCACTGGAGGAGCTGCGACAAGTGCAGAACGATATCATCGCCGATGACAAGTTTTGGAATCCTCTCTTCAGTCTGCATGGTATGTAGAGAATGCACTAGCGTAGCAGACAGCGAGTTGATGATTTAAAATTTCTCAGATACCACAGGCTTTGACGTTACCAGAGATCTTCCCTGTGAAATTCTGCACACAGTTCTCTTGGGTAGTGCAAAATATTTGCTGCGTGCGACAATGAAGTCGCTCAAAACAGACCAGCGGGTTTCCCTTAGTCACTGGCTGAAGGTCGCTAACACCGACGGAATCGCAGACGCGCGACAGCTTCAAGGCGACTATCTGGTCCAATATTACAACAGCCTCGTTGGCAAAGAGATCAAGCAGCTTTGTCAGGTGATGCCTTGGGCGTTGGAGCAGATGGGGGCTCCCATGAAGCTGCGTCGGGCGTGGCATACGCAAGGGGCTCTAGCGGCAGCCTTACATGCACCAGTTCTCATCAGAAGCGCGGCCAGTGAATGGAGGGTGAGTGTCTAAATCGTAACAATGAGCGGTCAGGGAGGACATGGTACTGACCTCCTGTCATGCACTGCAGAACTTCCTCAACAAACTTCTGAAGCAGTTCTACATGGACATGGCTAAGGTGGTCCCCACTGCCTTGAGTTCGAAATCGAAAATGCATACGATTAGCCATGCCGTTGAAGACGTCTTTCGCTTTGGCCCACTTCCATTGGTGTCCACAGAACGGTTCGAAAGTCTCAATGCGGTCGTCAGACAAGCATCGATGCTGTCCAATCGAAAAGCTCCATCCAGGGACATTGGGACCCGGCTGTGCGATCAAGAGTTCATACGGAATGTCATCACAGGCACGCCATACAGGAAAGTTGGCAAAGCGACGATGTTTGACACAGGAACGGAGCTGCGGAACCTCATTACTTCGTCTCGGGAGGTCCAAAATACGATGCATAAGTTCTACGGGGCCACACCGCCTCACCAGCCAAGCGCACCTCAAGCGCGCGGGGACCCTGAAGAGGGACAAACGCAAAGCGGGGATACATTCAAGACTGGTGACATCGTGATGCTGAGGCACGAGCTGCCTGCCGATGCTCAGGTACGTTTCCCGTCATCTTTGAAGAGCAGACCCTACCAAGGCTTTTTGACTGACTCAGGTGTCTGCTGTCGTCTATACAGACGTCTTATGGTGTTGGAAGGGTCCAAAGAATCTTTCAAGGTATCGATCTGAGCAAGACGGTACAGATACAACCCTTGTGGCCAGAGTGCATAGACGACAGTCAGTCTCGACAACCGGGCATACGACTGAGCCCAAGGTCTTGGGAAAGCTGTGTAACCAGGAGGCAGGATGTGAGTGTGTGCAGCTTCAGACTCAGATCTATACCCATTGACAATGGCATCATGCGCTACTTCCAGGCGGTGGTCGCTCGACTCAACGCAAACTTCGACTGCCTCAGGAGCAAGTGTCGGGCTGGACCAGACGGAGTTCAGCACCAGAGCCACCAAGAAAGATTGTGAACGAGTGCTTCTTTCGGTCTTTCCAACTTGCCCAAAGGGTCTATACCCACGGGCGCAGCGACATCTCTGCGGAGGAATTTGGCGACAGGTTGGCCGAAGCTGGCAATGTTCAAGACGGGGATGAAACTTGATGAAATAAGCTGTCGGCATCAGGAGCCTCAACAGTGTGTTGACCCTGGACTCAACAAAGATCCCGAGCTCCCGTTTCATCTCAAGCTCTTGCAAATTACCTCAGGCCGCCTGTCGTCATCGTCCGCTCTGCCCCTTCATCGTGGTCCGGAAGACAGCAACGGCAGTTGCCGCGATGAATTTGAGAGTGAGACGGCAATCTCCACTCGTCTGCGAGCAGGCGTTGACTGGTTTGAATTGACTCATGGTATATCAAGGCCCACGTCACAGAAGTCACAGAGAGGAATGGCCCATCATCTTGCCTTTTCCCTTTCCCGTTTCTTCCCTTCTTCGTTTTCTGTAGTCCGCACCCATAACTTCCACGCAGCTCCGCCGCAAACGCTCCGGCCCCGACGTCGTTGAATATTCAGCAGTCCTACAAAATCTGGCTGGCAGCAAACGGCCTCGCCCTGCCTCCGCTGCAACAGACGGCCAGCGCGCGTCTCCGTCAGTAGTCAACACGGTCACCAGCATGGAGTCGGAAGAGCCGTCAGAAAGGCCATGCTCTCGTGCCTTCGAGCTAGCCTTGTTTCACAGGAAGAAACTTCGGTAAGTCGGAGAGGGCACGATATTATCTGAGCCGATGGGCACGGTCTAGTAGTGACCTTCCCTCTTCATCCTGACATTTGAGATTGAGAGCGGCGCTGTAGGTACAAGTGGAATCCCATATCACACAGTGCTAGCTATTGTCCTGAATCTGTGTAACACCCAACGGATTCAAGAAATATACAAGCAGCAGGAGCTGCAAGCCAACGCTCTGCACAAGGCCAGAAACGACATTGCCCTGCTCAAGAAGGCTGATGCGGAAGAGGTCCAAAATATGGTGAGTAGGAATTTCAACTTCAGTTCCACTTTTCCGCTTTTCTTCAGTCATTGAGACTGGTCCTGCGCTTTGTTACCCAGTACAATCTCCGAAAGATCACGACAACTTTCTGGTTCTCGGGTTCCTCTCCTGGCTACTCCGTTGGAGAGACTCGAAACACTGGCCCTTCCAAACTCGTGGAAGATGTGGCGATGGTACGCTCTTCAATGAGTTTGGTACCTGTGTAGATAGACTGACATTATGGCATTGCAGCAATATTTTGCCTCTGATCCTTCGTGTCTAGGATCGAATGGTCGCAACGTGCTCAAGAATGCAGACGGCCGAGATGGCGTACGAAAGCAAGTCAAATCAAAGCTCGACGGGCTCCGCAACGCAACGAAGAAAGCGGTGAGCTCCAGCTTACGCTCAACAAGCTCGAGCAGTACTTATGCTCTCCTCGAGAAATTGCAGATTCATGACTCGCTTCACAAGTTATCTTTGCTGGCGCTTGCCCAGGATCTGTTCCATTACTGGGAGATAGCGATCACGCCTTCCCGTTTGAGACGACTAGCTTTGATTGTGAGAGTCAATTCAACATATTCCAGCTCAAACTTGGCTCACAGTACATTTGTTGTCACGGTCGCAGCGGACCTGGTCGCTCACGTTTCCGCCTTACCACGAGGAGATGAACGAGGATGGCGACATAGTCACAGAATCAAATCGATTGTTCTGGCCATCCATCGATCAGGCACTGGCACACCTCAATGCAGATTTGGCAGATCCGGCTCGCAGAGCAGCTGCTCGCAAGTGAGTGATCTCAATCCAAAACATCATGTAGACACAATGGCACAATACATGGCATGACACTGACGGGGACAGCTCTGTTGACTAGATTCATTGACGATGCGGTGAAGACGGACCAAGACGATCACGGTACATACAATTTTGACTGGGACAGACATCGTCCCGCCCAGCAGGACGAGGCTAAGCTTGACCGGTACTTTGATGCGAGCTACGATGTGGTACCCTCTGGCAGCGGCCATTTGGCCCTGAGCATTGGCTCAGATACAATGTTACGACCCTGCATCGGCCGAGAACGCTCAGCTTTTGCTTTCAGCTGCCGTTGGCCGAGACTCTTCCACTTCCGTCCCGGAACGCACTTCCCGCTCCACCTCCACATCTCTCGGAACCCAAGTTCCGCTCCACATTCCAGTCAATCACGCCACTTTTGCCAAGCCGGCCATGTCCAGACTTCTCCGAACGCGTCCACAATCACGCCATCCTTTTCGAAACTTCTCAACAAGTTCCGCCAGTGCTCTCCTGCCTCAATCCTTTTCTCTCTCTTCTTCTGCTGCTCCAGCACCTCTCCAGTCTCCCTTCCTTCGGAGCCCATTCCTTCCTGTCTGTTTCCTCTGCTCTCGTGCCCCTTCTGTTCCTATCCTCCTATAGTCTTCCCTGGGGACCGCTAAGGTATATAAGCAGGATTTCTGCCCACTCATGTACTTATCTTTCCCCAAGCGACTATCGTTTTTGTTGAAGTTACTCGTTCAACTTTTGGACAACTTCTGGACATTAGCATTACACGGCCCGACAGCGACAAATGTGCTCTCATCATCTGGACCGCTGTCGACCTCATCTTCTAGTCGCCCATCACCCTCTCGACTCATCTCAACCTCAGCCTTCGTCTTCCTCATTCTCCTCCTTCACACTGACTTCCTAACCCCTTTTCCTTTCCTCTCTCACAGTTCCACAAGAAGGCATATAAGCCCACATGGTCTCCCCTCCTCGCCATGTACCTAAGTAACCATCCTGATCAATCTTACTTTGGCATTGCCTTCTTCCTCTCTCGTCTGACCTCTCTCTTCTACTTCGTTCTTGAGCTCACACTTCACTTCCCGTTGCAACCTCCCGACGCAGTCTGACCTCCCGACGCAACCTCCCGACGCAGTCTGACCTCCCGACACAACCTCCCGACGCAGTCTGACTTCCCGACGCGACTTCACGACACATCTATTCTCTTCCTTCTTCTACTTCTACAACAGTTTTATCACACCTTGGAATCTCACTTCCTTTCTTTGGTTCTCATACCTCCTCCTGGCCCTTGAGCCCCTCGTCGTTCTCTCGCTTCCGACACAACTACCTTTGCCCCCCTCCTCTTCGTCTTTGTTCTCTCTGCACGACCGACAAGTACTCTCGCCCTTCGCCACCGCTTCGCTGCAATCTCGGCTCAACTTCGTTGCAACATCGACGCAGCTTCCCTTTGTCTCCAGCCTAGACGCAACCTCGACGCACCTCCCTCACACCTTCTTCCTGCTCAAGGACCCGGTCCGTGATATACAACGATAGAGGCCAGTGGCAGTGGCAGCCAGATGCACCAGGCAAGCTATCAGCGTGAACCCCGTCAGCGCCGTCAGAACCCTGCGGGCACGGGTGAGACGGATTCCAAATTCAGTCAAGAAGTTCGAGCCTGAGCGACGTCGTTGATCGCCCCTCCCAAGGATCATGCGCAAGAACCAATCCCAAACCAGTCATACAGTTTTTTTCCTCTCCATGCTTCCCACATGCTTGATCTCAATACATACGCTCATGCTTTCAGCTGGTACTGCTGCAAGTGTCTCCGTTTGCTCGCCTAAGCTGGCTGCTGAGTACCTATCAAAGAACCAAGTCGTGGACCTCGTGGGCAATCTTTGTCAGGAACATTTGTGTGCAGACGGCTTGAATAAAATTTGAGCAACCTGCTGTTTTCATAAGCACGAAGGTAGCATTGAGTATGTCCGGGCATGGATGGTGTCGGGACAATAGAGCAGATTGGTGTCAGCCATACGACAGAGGCATGGGCTTTCCTAACTCAGAATGCTTACAACTGTACTGTTCTCCAAGCCGCGCCAACGTCTTTCAGACGCAACATATTTGAATCGTTGGGCAAGAGAGTGCTCGTAGCCAGTAAGGGGAGGTTCCTCTGCTGCGCATAGGAGAGGTTGTAATGAGCCTTGGAGAAACAGCTTGTTTGTTGCCTGCTGGGTCACGTGCTTTCAGTATGCTATCGAGAGAGGAATTTAGGCAGACCCAACGTAAGCGTCCACAAGTCCTATTTTGCCAGGACTGTGTGGTCCACATCTCTTTGAGACTCTCATTGGTCTCGCATGCGAGCCTTTCAGTAGCCTTCACAATTAGGCATATGACCCTCCTGAGAGGCTTCTGAAAACTATGACCAAGACCCCACCCAAAGCCTTCCACAACAGTCTGAATCCAGCCTGATCAAGTGACAGCGGTGTAAGGCTGCGTTATCTTTATGTATTGTCTCCTGATGTTATGTGAAATCAACCCCTCCGTAACTGTCCCAATGGTGTGCCAACTCTGAACATTCCGTGTGTAATGAAGTCGCGATGAAACGCGCTGTGAAACGTTGCTCTGGAAAGGTCTGATTGCAAGCTTCCAACAATCCACTGAGCTCTTCCCTTGTTGTGACTAAGCATTTTGATTAGTCTGCCTTCATGTGAATTGATTGCTGCCATTGGGCCAGTTTTGATTGTCACTGTATATGGTGTTCGAAGACCTTTGGCCGGCATCTTACATGTCCTGATGACCGCATGTGCGTGACAATCATCGCTGAATGTTGTGGTTATAATGTGTAATAGAAGATTGTTATCCAAGAAACTGGGCCTCATTAGCACAGTGGTAGTTGCGCCTGCCTAGTAAGTCCTGATAGGGATGTCAGCAGGAGGTCGCTTGTTCGATCCAGGCATGAGGCACCATTTTTTTGCCGTTTATTTTTTTGAGCCTTCGGAGCTTCATCCAACCCAGGGCAGGTCTGGACGAAGATGTTGGGCTTTGGCAGATGTCTCAGACTCATGTATGTATTTTAGGATGATTGCAGGTAGATGTATACGATTTGATCTGGTATAGAAGGCTGTCACCAAAGCTCCTTCCGCACCCTCCGTTCAAATCGCGCGAGTCGTTTGCGGAAGCCCCAGAACTCTCTGCCAACTCTGCTTTCTTGTTCCGCGAGTTTGGTCCGGCGCAGGTCACTGGGAAGCGGCGCGACAATCCTGACAAATGTCGGACTGACTCCGAATTTGTCAGCAAGAGCGCGCACACTGCTGTCGCTGCCAGGTTCCGATGATGCTGCTGTCGATAGTCGTAGCTCGCGCAGCTCGGAAATCTGATCCGCGCTGAGGACTGTTTTGGATGTCCGTGAAGTAGAAGCTTTGGGTTTCAGCAAGGGCGGAAGAGGCGCTCCATTCGAGGTGGACCGTGAGGGTCCCGCAAAGCCGGGAAATAATGATTGCGCGCGGGCGGCAGCATCTTGTCCGTCTGCGGCTGGTGCGGGATCCGCGCTGATTCGGGTAGTCACTGCACTCGGCGCAGGCCGCACGATGAAGGTCTCTCCCGAGGTCAAGCGGTGTCGCACGGCGTTCGGCGCAGTGTCAAGCGGGTCGAGCGGTCTCCTGGCTGGCAAGTTGCGGCCCAAAGTTGCCGCATGACTGAAAGACCGCTGCGATTGGGGTGCGACTCGGTACAGGGATAGCACCGCTCGTGCGGAAGAAGTGCCTTGGCAGAGACAAGGTGCTGATGCACGAGCCAGGGCGGACGATGTCGAGTAGGAGGCCTGTATATCATCCAAGGTGTGTATCAGTATGTGCGAGTCGCACTCTTTGTACAATGCAGCGGCCAAACGACTCACCATGTTGACAGCAGCCGTGGGAAACTGAAACCTAGGATGCGTCGGCGCGTAGCTCGGGGAAGGAGGGCCGACGTCGATGTGGTGCTGGCGGCTAGCGTTGTGGCTGATACGCTGCTGGTCAGTGTCGACGAGGTCGAGAAGAAGAAATGAACGACCTGCTGCCGATGTGCTTCTGCTTAGCAACAACGAAAGATCCAACCGGCCACAGCTGCAAGGGTCGCTTCTGAGGCCCAACACTTCGAACAAGGGCTATTCACGCAAGTCGCAGCTATCCCCTCCGTCGCTCTGCTCGCAAAGCTCGATGGCGTCTCTCGATACTGGCACCTCTGTGTCGCCCGCTCCACCTGGTGCCACGACGACGGTCGGTTCGGGCGGGCCTATGCCAAGTGCGGGTGCCGGTGCTGGACAGACCTTGCTCAGCTCGAATACATCGGCGACGACTGTCAGATCACCAAAAGCGGCGCTAGAGCAATACAAGGTCAAGGACTCTTCCAAGGGTGAGCGCTCTCCGGCTGGTGTGCTGCAGATAAGCTGCCGCTGCTGACCGCTTCTTCTGCTGCACAGTTGTGGTCCGGTTCAAAGCGATCGGAAACGCGCCTATCATGAAGGTGAGCCTGTCATGTGTGCTCTCGGGATGCAAAGCCGACTGACCGAGTCGCCCGTACGATGTGACTGTCTCCTCCTTGTCTGTGCAGACCAACCACTTCCGTATCACAGCATTCAACAGATTCAGCGTCGTCATCCAATTCTTAAGAAAGGAGCTCGGCTGGAAACAGGCAGATGCGCTGGTGAGCAAACATGTCCAACGGCCCGCTCAGCTCCTTCTTTGTGCTGACAAATGGTTCATCTCTGCTCTCTCTGTTCAGTTTCTCTATATAAACGCCTCGTTCAGTCCGGCACCTGATGACACGGTGGGAAACCTATACAGGGTATGTGGTCCGGGACCTCTTCGTATCCCAAGGGAGATCAGGCGCGTGCGGAATGGCTTGGCTTGGCTGACTCCTGCTGTCTGCGCACCTGTGTTGCAGTGTTTTGGGACGGAAGGCCATCTCATCGTCAACTACAGCTCTACGGCGGCGTGGGGTTGAAGGAAACCATGGCGTGGTCATGTCCCACGCATGTGCTCGTATGCAGCACCTGGTCATCCAGGTTGTACAAACAGAAAACATTCTCAGAATCCTTCAGAGCCGGAGAGGAGTCCGACCTTTTGCGAGCATCTCACAGCCTCGGACACCAGGGAGGATGCGATGAGGATGGGATAGATTCCGATGCATGGATGCTCGTTGAAATTTGGTA
>LAXH01000108.1:0-41966 GCA_001006505.1 Tilletia horrida | reverse complement strand
CGTACCTCTTCAGGACATCGGATTCAGAAAGTCTCCCCCCCCCCATCATTCTTCCATCGGCCAACAGCAAACAATCAACGTTCGACTTTCGGTTCTTCCCCAACCTCGCTCTCTCTATTTTTCACTTCTCTTTCTCTCTGTTTTGGCCGCCCCAACCAAGCGTCTTTGGATCAGACGCATGGGCGCGGCCTGCACGGTTGGCAACCCGACTTCCTTCCCCCACTCGATGGATTCGTCATTCGTGGAAACGCTCTTCTTCTATTTCACCGGGACGGCCGACTGCCCTGGTAGGATCCCACCACCTTCGCCCGCTACCCTCCTTTTCACGACCCTTTGAACCCCACTTTTGCGTCGGTTCGAAACGGGTCGAGAAGAAGGTATGTGAGAGTCGAGGGTGGCTCACGGATCCTCCGGCCGCCGGCCTCGTCACCCATTTTCCTATTTTCGACTCTCTCCACTCTCTACTCTCTCTCGCAACTTCGGGTCTTTTCCTTTCCCCTTTTTCAACACGGCGACCGTGTTTGTTCTCATATCTCAGAGCACTTTCAATCGATTCTTGATCGACAGACATCTCGCTTCGCCTGTTCCGGCTGCCGGCCGTGAGCCATGACAGAGTGGGCGCGGAAAGTACAGGACAGAGAGTGTGGGCAAGGAGAAGATCAGGAATGAGTGCTGTTGTGCTGAATTTGGCTGGCTGAAAGGTGTACAATTGATCTCAAGTGGTCAGAAGTGACGGGAGAGCCACAAATAATTTGAAGGCGAAGCGCAGAAAGCGGGAAAGCGAATGGATGAATGTAGAGGGGAAAGAATACGGATGCTATAGAAAGCGAAATGGGAGGGGAAGGGGGGGTCAAGAAAGTTGCAAAGGCAAAGAAAGTGTGTGTTTATGTGGCGCAAAACTGGCCCTGGTCAGTCTGTGTAGATTGGGAGAGAGTGTAAGAAGGGACAAATGTCGAGAAGCTGGCGAGCTCTATGCTGGACCTAGACGAAGTGGACCGCCGATGAAGTCGAAGCCGGAAACGAAGGAAGCCTGAACGTTATCTGTGTCGAGGGAGTGAGAGAGTGAGAGTATGTGTCTGTAAAGCTTTTGTGGATCGAGCGCCGGAAAGTGTAAACAGGGTTTGTGATCTTTGACAGTCTGCATCCGAATCGTCTAGAAAAAAAGAAATTGATGATGTTGTCCTCTATCCAGGGTCGCATATATCTGGGGGCAAGTCGAGAAAGACCTCGGATTCCGTGTTCGATTAAGTGGAAGGATCCATCCGAAACGTCAAGTGGGACTGTGTTGTTTGGTCACTTTCTGGCGCTGGCGCAATATGGTAGCCAGTGATGAACCTTGAGCAAGGGTCGAAGTCCTCAGCAATGTCGCAGGCCACGCAGAGCGGTCCCATCAACCCGGGGGCTCGACCAGATCTCGGCCGCCCGCGCCATCACCAGAGAACGCAGGACCGTCACCTTCCTCCGCCATCTCGTAGTACTCCGCCTCTTCGGCCGCAGCCACCGCTGCCGCAGCTTCCGCCAATGCCAGCTGTACCTGTGCCCGCATCCTGCTCACTCGCTCCGAGATGTCGTCCAGTACGCCAAGACGCGGATCTTCATCTATCTGCGCTTGTTCGTCCTGCGGCTCGACTTGTTCATCCACCGGCTGTACCAGGCCCGGCGATGAATGCGTGCCCGAGTGACGATGTTGATATCCATGCGCCTTGCCGTGGCTGTGCGGATGCAGATGGGCGTACGGGGAAGGATACGGTGCCCCGGCTGGAGCAGGATCCGACAATGTCGACTGTACATCTCCACTGTATGAGCGATTCAAGGAAGAAGACGCGCGCCGGCTGCGTGTTCGGGAGTGACCGTGACCATGGGAGGGAAGATTCGGACTGGCGCTAATGCTGCTCGATGAGCTTCCTGGCCCGACTGCTCCACTCGTCTTGTTGAGATTAGACGAGGCGGAGGGGGCCAAGGACGGTTTACTCGCGTCGCTGCGCACAGAGGAGGATGTGTTCGTCGATGTGGACGCCAGAGTCCCCGCCGACGAAAGCGCACTGAGCACGCTTGAATTCCCGATTCCAGCTCGAGCAGAGCCAGAGGCGCCAGAGGTGTTTGCCGCAGTCGAAGCGGAAACATGCCGGGAACTCGACGTTCGTCGGTGTCCGGGGGACGCTGCGCTCTTCTTGGACTGGGGAAAGCCTAGGCCAAGCCCGATAATATGGCTCGATGATCCAGTTCCACTGGCCAAGGCCCGGCTCGAGTTAGCATTTGTGCTGCCTTTCGATGTCATGCTGAGATCAGCCTGCCCACCACCACCAGCGCTGCCGCTTCGGTTGACTGAGCTCGTGTTCCTGCTGGACAGTGAGCTTCCGCCAGCACTACTAGAAGATGTGCTTCCTGCCGCACCCGAGCGTTGTCCTTGTCTCAGGTAAAGGCGAAGCGTGTCGAGGGCGGCGGCCACTTCATCGTATTGTTGCACCCGTTCGTTGCGGACTTTGGAAGCCTGCTCTAGGACGGCCCGACCGCGAGAGCTCGACAGTAGGTCTCGTAATGGCTGACTTAGAGACATTCCACTGCCACTGCCTGCCACCGGAGATCTCGAGCTGCTGGCCCCGGCGGTGGAACTGATAGACTTCCCATGCGCATGACCGTGGCCAGCCATACCGGCACTGACACTCCGGCTCGGACGTGACCGAACCGCACCACCGGACTTGAGTAGCGGCGCTGATGTGGGTGCTGGAGCCGTATGCTGAGCTGGAGCCGAGAGCGGTGCAGGTGCGGAGGCCGGGACCGAGACCGAAGACGAGGCTAGTGACGAAGGCCCTGGCCGCGCATTCATTGGTGTCATCAGGCCTGATCCGTACATGCCCATGCTCAACCCTGTCGAACCTCCGGTAGCATCACTTGCTGCAGGTCCGCTGTGGGCGCTGACATAGCTTGGCGCCCCTCCCCCTGCTCCCACACCTATGCTTGTAGAATTGCTGCCTCCGCTTACGACGCTCGACAAAGGCGTGTTTGGGACGTTGCTGGCTTGAACTTGTTGCAATGGTTGGTGCTGCTGCGACTGAGGCGAGAGGAACGTTGACGAAGGCCCTTGCTGCTGCTGAGGCTGAGGAGGATATGCAGACGGCGGCATTTCTTGTTGCATCGCAAAGTGCATGTTCAGTTGGGGTAAGGACTGGTGGGAATGTAATGTATGATCCATGACGACGAAATCCGAGCCTTGCGATAGGGAGTGCCCAGTACCGAACATGGTAGAGTCAAGGAGCGGTTGTGGCTGTTGTGGCTGCATTTGTTGCTGTTGTTGTGGTTGCTGCTGTTGGGCACCGGGCAGATTATGGAAAGAGTGATGATGTTGCAAGGTGGGCATTGGCGAAACAGGCACGGGCTGGGAGAGATGCGTTTGGAAGGAGTGCATTGGATGTATGCTAGCATTCTGCTGCTGTTGTGGTGGTTGCTGAAGAGAAGGCTGCGCAAGATACTGCATTTGTGCTTCTTGTTGCTGTGTGTGTTGCTGTTGAGGAGAATGATGTGGTTGACCAGTAGGAAGGGTCTGTGAGAGATGCAATAGTGGCGGCGCATCGACGAAGGTGGGCGATGCATAAGCTGACCCTGAGCTCTGGGGCACCGAATTGGTGAACATTTGCCAGCCAGCTGTAGGGTCGGATGGTTGGCTAAGGTTCATTCCGGTGTGCATTGACGGAGCGAATTGGGATTGTCGAGGCATTGTATTGCTAGAACCCGGTGCGATCATCGCAGATGGTAATGCAGATATGCTGGATGCGGTGACCGCCGAGGATGAGGACGACCCAGGGTGACCTTGCAGGACCTCATGCTGTAATGAAGGTCCCATCTGTGACTGCGAGTTGAAGACGGCTGCTGTTCCAAGAAGCCCTGCCGACATGTTGTTGAAGTCGAAAGTGGGAAGGTTGTTCAAGTTGCCGGTATCCACTGCCATCATCAGACCTGTCGGATCTGCTGAGGATGATGCTGGGTTAGGACTGGTGGAGAGGGAGCCTAATGCAAGGCCAGTCGATGCCATCGAAGAACCCATGGCGCCGGGCTGAAACGCATTTTTAATGACCGCCTCCAGCTGCTCTGGGCTCATGGACGAAAAGTCGGGCATGCCGAGGGAAGCATCGTGCATCATCAGCTGGTCCATGAAGTGCGGCTGCAGGTGGGATGATGGTTGGCCCTGCGACTGCGGCTGCTGCTGGAAGGTCTGTTGAGCGAACGGGTCGTGGCCGTATTGAACTTGCATCTGCATCTGTTGCTGCAAGAGCTGCTGTTGGATCTGCATTTGCTGCTGCTGCTGCTGCTGCTGCTGCTGCTGCTGTTGCTGCTGCTGTTGCTCTTGTTGGGTAGAGCCCATCTGGAGAACCGCTGGGTTGATGGAGTTCATGGCACTTCTGCTGCTGGCAGAGGCCCCCGTGCTGGAGCCGTCTGCCATTGTAGAGGCGAGCAGAGATGCCTCGACAAGTGCAACCTGGGGGAGAATGAAGAGGGTCGTTGAGCTGTCAGTGATGCTGCGTCGAGCAAAGCAGTCGCAGACATAGATGTATGCTGTCTGCTCACCTGCGCACAGTGCTGATCCGACGCCGAGCGGTGAGAGAAATGTGGTTCTGTTGCTGCCAGAGGCGAGGAAGAAGAAGGGGATGGAAGAAGTGACCTTGATCCTTCCCTTTTTGAATTCTTCTTCTCTCACTCTGCTGGTCGACAGGAAGCAGCAGAACAAACGAACCCGAATCGGATGATCCGCTGTGCGGCCGTTGTATCTGCGTTTTTTGTGCCAGGTGCACTCTTTTGCTGCTGCGAAGTAGTTGAGCGCAGCGGAGGCGGACCTTGCGACTCAATGTGTTTGGCGCAGGATGGGGAAGAAGGAAGAAGGAAGCAGAGCAGAGCAGGGAGGCCGAACGGACGAGCGCAGGACGGAACACCTGATAAGAGCACAAGAGAGGAGCTAGGCTGGCGGAATGAGATCGCGCTTGAGTCTGCAGCTTTGGCCTCTTTCTCCTTTGTCCTGCAGGCTCAAGAAAGGGAAGCTTGGTCGAAGTTGTGCGTGCGTGCGTCACTTGGGCCGAGTGACTTGCTTCCGATGCTCGTGCAGGTCGAGGGCGAGAACAAAGGTGGGCGGCCGGACTGACTGACTGGATGGACGGAACAAGGAAAAGTTGGCAGGGATCAGATGCTGATGCTAATAATACTGGTTGCAAGTGCGGAATGCATTCCCGCATGCTCAACACTTACGATTCTGTCCCCTTTGTGATCAACGTACCGAATATGCGCTCGCAAATGTGGTAGAACCAGCTGAGACCCAATGGGACAGCTTGATGTATGCGCACCGAGGGAGGCTCCTTTCGCGAAATGAGATGCAGGGTCGAGGCAGGCTCGTCGGTGGATGTGAGGTGATATGCGTGTGTTGTTGCAAGCCCGCCTATATAATAAGTAATGGAACCGTCACCCGAGAAGAAGTTGCGGCTTCCGGGCACAGGCAAAAATGCAAGGCACACGGAACCCGACTCACTCACTCACTACTCTCACTCACTACTCTTGCTGCTGCTGTTGCCGTCCCGACAGCAGCAAGAAACGAAGTAAGGAAAAGATAAAAAACGACGAGAAGAAAAAAGAGTGAAGAACAGACGATGGAGCGAGGGAGCGAGTGCTGCTGTTCCCAATCAAGTGGAGCAGTGAGTAGTGGCAGACAAGCAGTACAATAGGCAGTCAAGAGTATCCCGCCCCGCCCGTGTTGGCCGGCCACTGGCTCACTCAAGCAGGCAGGCAGGCAGTCTTCTTGCTCAAGAAAGAGGCCCTCACTTGGGGAGGGGTGTTTTTCCGCTCAATTAAACCCTGCAAAGAGCCAATCGGCCCATGTACATACAGTACAGTCCTGCTTCATTCGGGCTCTGGTTGCGTCTTGCGAGTGCCTTCGCTTCCCGACCTCGGGCCCTGCCCTGGAGCTGCCGTTGCTGTGCACGATATGTACAGCATGGCCGACTGCCCTCCGCCCGCTTCCACTTTCCTGCAGGCCGCTTCACCGCCTCGCTGGCAAAGGGCCCATCAGGTATTGTATGTACATTGTCATTGATTTGTTCTGCCAGCAGCCGCGGAATTACTACAGCATGAGCCCATGAAGCAGCGACATGTGAGCAGGCTTCAGCCGAGCCATGTTGACAAGAAAGACCAGAATCCCGATCGTCAGATCCGCCCATCATCTTCGTTTGGAAGAGTGACAAAAGGGAAAATTTTCTGCGGTTGCACTGCTGCACTCTAATGTGAGCTCAAAAACGAGGACTTCTTCTCACAGTCCCGAACCTTGACCATCAAGGCGGCAGCTTCTGCAGCGCTAGCTATGTATCGCGCGTGCGCAGGGCTTGTTTCCAAGGCGCATCCACTCACCGAAGCTGTGCATGGCACCTTCTCAGGCTGCAGGAACGAGTTGGCCGACCCGGGTTTCCCAAGCAACACAGCAGGTGAAGGAAAAGGTCGGTCTTCCGGGCCCAGCGCAGCGGGACGAGAGGGAAGGGGAGGCTATCGGATAAAGTCTGCTGAGCGAACAAGATGAGAGACCAAAAGATCCAGAGTTCCAGATCCCTCAGCAGGTTGAGGCGAACTTGTCGTGCGCCCACCTCAGAGCTCCATTCTGCCACGACATCAGACTGGTGCAGTGCAGCTGAAGTGCGAGGTGGGGATGTCTCGGTAATGTATGCTGAGGTTGACCGTATAAGCGCACTCTATCAACTCGCTCATCGATATCCGCCGAAAGGCCGTGAGCATTCCCGTCTCGACCTTTTTCTGTCCACACTCCTTAAACAGTGACATGTCCGATGTGTGAGCAGAAAGAGAAGAGCAAGAAAAGATGGAAGCAGAATGACAGAGGAGGGAGTGGCTACATACATATCAAAGGTGCAGACCACCCATCCATCATGAAAGTGCAAATGGCTTCCTGCAGTGTCGGGTGCACACTGCACACCACTGCTGGCTGTGCGTGGTGCTGGCCTGGACCTTCTTTCACTGCTGCATGCATAGAGAGGCATGAGGTTGATGCATGCCAAGACGGTCTGCCCGAACCACTCGAGTGTGAACAAGTGCAAACCTCTTGTCAAGACTAGGCTGGCTGTCACTGACATCTTGACGATGAGGATGAGGTTCAAACACCAGGGATCAGGGACGGTGCTCGTACATAAATTCCCTATGCCGTTTGCGATCATCAGCCCTGACTAGGCTGTGCATTGATTTCAGCATGGAAGGGCGTGCCATGCTTTGCCATCACCTGCATGTCACCAACTGCGTTCAGGAACAGATGCAGAGTGCAGGCCCACAGTGGGAGGGCGCCCATCTGTGTGCCTTTGTTGCTATCGAATGCCATCTGCGAAATGTGCTCTGCTTCCCCTTCCGCAAACCTCAGCATACCTGATCTGGCCCACTAGCCATGCGAGTATATGACACTGAGCCTTGCAGGTGAACAAAGCGCCCGGGAGAAGCGCTTCTTCCAATCCGCTCGCAAGTACGATACAAGTCCAACCTTCTTGATGGCAGATTCGGATGAGTTGTTGTGAGCAAAGAGACAAACGCAAGGCGTGGCCTTGCGCATCCTTCTCCTGCTCTGCCGTTGTGAGATCGTGAGATGGGAGTCTGGCTAGGTCTTGCCTCTTGCCTCAGAGTCTCAGTCTCAATCGCCGCTGAAATTGCACCACCAGATTGAAGCAAAAAGAATGCGTCACTGTGCATGTCGCCTCTGCCTCTGCTGCTGTTGCTGCTGTTGGTCCCTCCTCGTCCTCGCCCTCAACTCCTGTTGCCCGGTCTCTCCTCTCGCACGCCGCTTTCCCCCATCCCATCACCCACGGCGTCATCGATCGACTCCGACGCGGGAACACCCATCAGAGCAGCAAGCGCCTCATTCTCTCCAAGAACATCATCGTGAAGCAAGCTCTATTTGTCGTTCGATACACCTCCCAACTGGACATCGTCCGCACGTCATCATCTGGCTCATTCGGTGCCAAGCTAAGGTTGAGAAGGCGTGAATAAGCCTATCCTGACCCACTCCCCTCTCCCTTCACCTTCTATTTCCTCCGTTCTAGTTGTGCCGTCATTCTGACACCTCTTTCCTCACATCAGGCTTACCAGTTTCCTTCTCGAAGCTCCCACTCCAACACGACGCGGTCATTACGCACTTTGTGTAGTCGGAGAGTAGACGCGTTCGACTCCACTCAAGGCCCAGAAACAAGACTCGGTTCTGTCTTTGTTCCTCCTTTCCGCTCTCTTTAGCGCTCGAGGGCAAGGTCCGATCTCCCATCACATCACCACCACGTCCCAAACCCTGAGCCGTGACGCGTTCGAACAGGCGCCTCAATCTCACTCATCTCCCCATCCTTGCCCATCCTTTTGGCCTCCGCGACCATCCAGCCACGATTGGCACTACCTCATCGCCTACCTTGGGCTCATAAGGAACCATTCACTTCTCCACCACACCTCCTCGCTTCCCTTTTCGACCTCTTGGTGGCTCGTCTCAACGACCATCATACCCATCCTTCGACCAATGCTGAACGAAGTGAGTTGGTGACCATCTCCCCTCCACCCTGCCCTGTCTCCCCCACCGTCGTACTCTCGGGCAGTTGTGTGCTCATCACCGTCATTCATCTCTATTCCTTCTCTCGCTCTTCTCTCTTCGCTCCGTACCGTTCTCGCTTACGTCTACCAGATCAAGAGGCTCATTCGCCAAGGAAAGGCTGTAAAGGATAACGGAAACACATCTCAGGATATCAGCAACCAATCTACTGACTCGGACGTCGACGTGAGTACATGCACACACCCAAGGGTGACAATCTTGCTCTGGCTCGATCTGACATGATGCACGTCCACTTCCTGCATACAACCATTCACAGGAGCAACTGTCACAAGCTACCAAGAGTATGCACTTGCAACCTGACGGTGTTGGACTTCCCATCGCCCTCTCCCAGCCGCTCCAAGAACACCTTGGTCCCTTTGGCAGCGGCACACCTTCAGCGAACGAAGTCAACCGTCAACTTGGTTACGCACCACCTGCTGCTGCTACCATCGCGGACAAGGCCCAACCAGCGCAGACTGTTCAGACAGACGCTTCCGCTCGCGGATCACCGGCACCGGCCTCCAACCAGGCATCCAAAGCAGCCCAGCAAGCCGCTTCCGCGGCCAGCTCCAACAAGCAACAAGACGCAGCTCAATACAACAAGGAAGCGCAGCAGATCGTCACCGAAGAACGGCAAGCAGCTGAGAAGATGCCAAAGTATGAGGGACTTACCGACAAGTTTGACCTCATCTGCAAGATGGGAGAGTGAGTGTTGAACATGCATGTATGCGTTTGTGAGATATGCAGTACCGATGCTGACCGACTTCATTCGAAAACCTCTCACTAGTGGCGCCTTCTCAAATGTATATAAGGCGAGGGATCGAAGGACAGGAAAGAAAGTCGCTATCAAGGTGGTTCGAAAGTATGAGTTGAACTCTAATCAAGTAAGTGCACAAACCCCCTCATCCTTCCCGCTACCCTCCTCTCGCCAGATGCCTCCCTTTTTCGTCGCTGTCTCCGTGCATGCATGCACTTGCTTATGCAAGCTGTTGGACATGCTCTGGTGGCCTACAATGCCGCCTGGTGATCAGCTCCACTGGCTCTATGCTCTCGCGCGCGCTCTCTCTCTCTCGTTCTCTCCTTCTCTTTCTCTCCTTCTCTTTCTCTCCTTCTTGCCCTTTCCGCAGGGAGCAGTCGCCAGGCACGCGTGCGCACATTGTGGAACGAGCATCGAAACTCACTTGAAGGGCATGCGAGGAGAGCAATCCACGGCTCTATCGAGAAAAGGATGAGGTCAGGCCAAGGTCCATCGACCTAGTTGCCTGTTTCTCTTTTCAATCCCTTTTCTTCCTCCACACCATTTCACTCATCCTCAATCCTCATTTTCGACACGATCGCTGACTAATGCCGCGCACGCCCTCCCCCCTGTCTGCACTGCTCCCCCGCTTTCCCTTCCCACATTTGCCTCCACGTCCCGTTTGCAAACTCTGCTCTATCCCTTCGACTCCGACACTTCCACCACGTGCTGTTTGTCTCCGACCCTGCTGCATCCAATGCCGTCTTTCTTCCGATTCCCGACCTTCTCGTTGAACCCCCTTCGTGACCTCAGGATGGCCGACTCGACCCCAAGTTCCGCAAGAAGAACCGTGCAACAGAGGTCGGTCTCGCGCAGCATTTCCATTCCTTGCCTCACATTGCATCCTCCGTCACTCCTTTGAATTTCTTTCCGAGCGTCCCACTCCCGAGACCAGCAAAGCTCCGTCTTTCTCCTGTAGGCTGACCATGAATGCTGACCCTTTCCCTCGTTCTTCACTGTTGCAGAGAGCAAACATCCTCAAGGAAGTACAAATCATGCGGGGCCTGAAACACGGTGGCGTTGTAGAGCTCCTGGATTTCTCAGAGGCACGGGATCACTACTATCTGGTGCTCGAGCTCATGGAGGGTGGCGAGCTCTTCCACCAGATCGTCAAGCTCACATATTTCAGCGAGCCTCTGGCCAGACACGTCATCTTGCAAGTAGCACATGCCATCCGGTATCTTCACGAGGAACGAGG
Organism: Tilletia horrida; assembly: GCA_001006505.1. Classification (NCBI taxonomy): domain Eukaryota; kingdom Fungi; phylum Basidiomycota; class Exobasidiomycetes; order Tilletiales; family Tilletiaceae; genus Tilletia; species Tilletia horrida. The sequence continues at coordinate 31,379 of LAXH01000108.1, read as the reverse complement.
AGTAGTACACAGGTTCGTCAACATGAATTATCTGCTGCCCTTGATCGATCATTTACTGACGGACACCTTGACCCTGATGCAGGGATATCAAGCCCGAGAACTTGCTGTTCGAGTCCATAAAAATCATTCCGTCGAAAGTGGCCAAGGCACGACCCTACGACGAGGAGAAGGAAGACGAGGGCGAATTCATGCCAGGGATTGGCGGCGGCGGTATCGGTCGCGTAAAACTCGCCGACTTCGGCCTGAGTAAAGTGGTGTGGGAGGAAAGCACCATGACGCCCTGTGGAACTGTCGGGTACACCGCGCCGGAAATCGTCAAGGACGAGCGATACTCAAAGAGTGTGGACATGTGGGCCCTCGGCTGTGTCTTGTACACGCTTCTTTGCGGGTTCCCGCCTTTTTACGACGAGTCCATCTCGGTACTGACGGAGAAGGTTGCCCGAGGATACTACACTTTCCTGAGCCCTTGGTGGGACGACATCAGCAACTCGGCAAAGGATCTCATCACTCATCTCTTGTGTGTGGATCCTCGACAACGGTACACCATTGACCAGTTCCTCGCGCACCCGTGGTGCAATGTGAAAGATCCCCGGCCGGACCTCAACTCCGCCGACATCGCTCTGGCCAAGGCCTCCGAAATGCCGCTCGATTCTCCTCTCCTTCAGAGCATGAAGGGCTCGAGCGTGAAGGTACAACCGGGCATCCGCAACGGCATGATGAGTCCTGGAGTGCATCAACTCAAGGAGGCCTTCGACGTCACTTACGCAGTACACCGCATGGAAGAAGAGGGCAACCGGCGCCGTGCCGAAGGGTACGCCACCAACGGCGAACGACTTGCCGATCTCAACGAGGACGATTCGGATGAAGAGATCGCGGAAGAAGTCCAACACGCCACTCAGAAGTACGGATCACAAGCAGGCGCAGCGATCGGTCGACACGCAGCTGGTCAACAGCAGCAACAACCGGCAGCACAGCAGGCCCGGCAGCAGCAACAGTATCAAGGACGGGGAGGTGCCGATCCAAAGATTGCTGAAGCTGTGCTATATGACGGTCGAGCGGGACCAAGAGATCGCGGCAACGCGGCGCACCGGAAACGAGGCTTCGAACTCAACATGGGCAATGCGACTCTGTTGGGCCGCCGAAACCGGGGCGGCATGGACGCAAACCTCAACCTGCAGAACTTTGGCGGTCTCGGCGCATCTCCGGTCGCAGTGACGACTCACCGGGCGCCACGAAGCGATTGAGCTGGTCAGCACGACACTACATCGTCCCCTCATCGGCGACTTCAAGGCTCCTTTTCAAATGTAATCTGTCCGACAAGCAACTTTCTTCTCTTCCAGCCAAATGCGAACGATACCTATCCTATTCTCGCTCCTCCTCGCACGTCCAACACTTTCCTCTCCCCTTCAACGCGGTACAGGAAAATCCCTGCAAGTTCTTTGGATCTCGGGGTGCTGGAAAAATTGAACTCAACGACTAGACTCGAGCGCTTCGTCACTGTCGGACTCATCTTTCGAACCTGGCCATCCAGACTTGTCCAATGACGTGCGCGTCTCTCCTCCTGTTGAGCTCGCACAATTCACCACACCCTCTGCTACGGAAACTGTTCAAATCGATGCTGTTGTTCTGTACACACGAGCGTTTTTGTCCTTCCTTTGCATTTTCTCTCTCTCTCTCTCTCCTATTTCTTGGCCCGCTCAAACGGGCCAATCAAGTACGTCTCCACATCTGTCCTCTAGCTAAACTCCATCGAATCTCAAATTGTCCTTGTATTCTGGTCAACTCTTTCCACGATCTGTGTGATGTCACGAGTGATTTGAGTTGTGATTTGTTTGCGTGCACAAAAGACATTGGCAAGGTTGTATGCCGCTTTGTTCAGCTTCTTCAGGCCCCAGATGTGCAAAGGCGCAAGTGGGGCAGAAGCGCCAATCCAGGTCCTCGACGAGCGTGCCAGTCTTGACGCGCTCCTCTGCGGTCAAGGTCGAGTCCGTCTTGTCGGACGGGAATGTCTCGTCATGGAAAAGCAAGGACTCGTGAAGCCGAGCCCACGCAGGTACCTGCTCGCCAAGCGGGCGATGCAGAAGCCACGGGCCGATGCCCCCCAAGATGACAGGATCCTTGTTGCTTGACGATCGATGGTTCGCATTTGGGAATGTCTTCAGGGCAGGCAGGTAGTATTGCTCGCGCAAGCTCGGTAGGGCGATCGAATTGAGCGCGGCGGTGGTCCTGTCTGGATGTCTCTGCCAGACTTCGAGCGAGGTGATCAGAGTGCCTCCGACTGGAATGCCGCAGCTGACACATCTGTAGATGTTCTCGACCAAACTCCTGATTGGATTCGGTAATGCTGTCGTTACCATAGGTATGGCAAGTGAGGGCTGAGCGTGCCCGGAGACGAGAGCATCCGAGCCAGCAGATGGATGTCGAAGTACCTGTGCGCACAGGATGCCGAGTGACGGAGGAAGATCTCTACAAGACATGGCGCTGGGGCCTTGAACGCTTCCACGATGTTCTTTGCAGATCTCCCTGACCAAATCAAGAACTTGCGAAGTGTTTGGGCCCATTTGGCGGCCAGCTTGGCTGTCGGAAGCAGTCGAAAGGTCCAGATCGCGGGGTATATTGAGGCGCTTGGACATCCTCGTGCAACAGACGGCTTCCCAGACGTCCACAGGTCCTGGCAAGGCTCGAAAGCTAACTGGCAAGGCTCGATCTTGGACAGAGTATGGTTGACGGAGCAAAAGAAACCTGCTGAAAGAAGACGCCAGATTGGGCAAAACTTGTGAAAGTCGGACACCTTCACCGTCGCCTTTTCAAAGACCTTTGTTTCAGCATCACACCTGGAAGTGATCGCGTTTGCAGGTACACCCAAGTGGCTTTACTCACCGGTTGCTTCGTTGAGCCAGATCAGGATGGGAGGTGCCACACCGGGATCGGGCCTGTCGGTTGCATCGCGGTCAAAGCTTGCCAAGACGGGCAGTACGTACTGCTGCAGCAGGGTTCGAAGTTGGGCGTTGGACCTGCGACGCGTTCCCGAGCGTAGAAAAGTGAGGTGCTTGTCGTGAATGATCGCTCTTTGCGCTGGGGACGAGTTTGCATGTTGTGGATCGCTGTCGAAGTAAGGACACCGGTATGGAAGCCAGTTCCGAGGTGTCTCTTCGTCCAACCTGTCGGGTTCAGGTGCAGCTCGATGGAGGACATGGGCGGCTTGTCGGAGATAATTTCGCTGGAGGCTGACAATGAATCCGTCGTGGACAGCGTCTGTGTCGGACCTGGTGGTTGCAGATTCAGGCTCAGGAAGAGCACGGGCGCGTTGGAGAATCTTGGAAATCGCCTTTGCTTCCTCTGCGTACAGGTCTCTCCGGAATGACTTGGAGGTGAGCAAAGGATGGTGGAGAAGCTTACTGAGACGACTCTGCAGGGTCACTGTCATCGTGCCACACGCAAAAGCAGGACCTGAGTCAGCTGGAAAATCTAGAAATTTGCCACTGATGTCGATTCGGATGTTACTCACCTATACTGGAGTCATAGGCCGAAGTTGACAACAGGTTGTGCAGTCGACCGCGTATGGTGAGAACCTGGAGGAGGCTGTCGAGCTGCTCCCATGTCCTCGTCTTGGTGTGAGGATCCGGTTGGAGGGTGGCGGAGGTGTGTGGATTTGATGGATTCTTTCCCTTTTTGACCCTGGTTGCAGGTCGATCGAGAAGCTCGTCGAGGAGGGCATGTGCCTTGAAGAGAGTCAAGGGACAGGGACACTTGCTTGAGTTACCTTTCGCCTCAGACGCGAGATGGACTTGGTCTTGTGTGGAAATGTCAGCTGGGCCGAGATGGACAGTGCTAGTCAGGAGCCCGTCGACATCGCAGATGCAAGGCCGAGTGTGGTGCGGCGGCTCATCGGATTCGCTGTCAGTGGACAACAGCTCTTCTTCCTCTTCTGAGGAGGTCGTGTCTTCAGAGTCATCGTTCTCGTTTGGCCGTCTCCATAGACCAGAAGAGACAGCGGGGCCGACCATCTCTCATGAACACGGTCGATCTTCCATCATGGGTTTCTTCCTGCACGGCGACGGGACCACTCAAAGCTGGGGGAATTCCCTTCCCTCAGTCCTGGCTGATGAGAGCAACGGGGGACTCTGACGTGAAGGTGAAGGAGGAGGAAGAGGAGGAGGTGGTGGTGCTGGCCGCCGTGGTGATGGGTCACATCGCTGGCCAGCCCGACACAAATGAGTCGTCGTGCTCGTATTTCATTAGCCTCGTCTGCCTCAGCATCACATCACATCACATATTCCCGAGCAACGCACGCCTTTCTGCTACTTGCTCTCGACTCGCTCCTCCTTCTTTACTTCCATTTCCACTTCCCCTTTCCTCCCGCAGAGTCAGGCACTCTCTTTCCTTTCATTCCTATCCCTCTTCATCTATCTCGTTACTTCACCCTTCGCAGTTGGAACAATCGTTGAGTAACCGCCTACCATGCCGCATTCAAGAACCCATTCCAGGACCGCCTCCGATTTGCCTCACCATCCCGCAACACTCAAGACCGAGCTCGCCCTCAAGCTGCCCACCCATCTTGTCCGAGGTCAGTCTGACTCCCTCCCTCGCTCTTCATCACGACTTTGACATCCTGGGAGTCAGCTGCCGGTTTTATATGTTCATGGCTCATGATGAGAGAACTGAAAAAACCTCTCCTCGTCTTCTGCATAAATGCCCGTCCTTTGTAAATGCACTCTGGCGCAGGCCTCAGTCGAATGGTCCGAACAATCATCGGCCGACCCGAACTCGATGAGGGCGTCGTCGTCAACCGCATCGAAGTGCCCAGTCGCGACATCGAAGTAGGCACCGAGCGCTACATTCTCGTCGACGTCTACGAATTCGAGCCCACCAAGCGCGACACAGCCCCCCACGTGCCCGCAGCCACCTCGACCGAACTCTTGAAGCAAGACGACTACAACAACGCCAGCAAGGACGGGTCTCCCAAGATCGACACGCATGCCTTGGCTGCCTCGCCAGACTCATTGTTCCCCGTACCTGTCCACATTACCATGCATGGCAGTGGGTTCATCACCCCCAATCTCGGCGAGGACTCTGAATTTGCGTCTTGGCTTGCTTGCCAGTCTGCCTTTGCAAAACAAGGCGGTGTTGTCTTTGACACCGACTACAGAAAGGTAGGCAGTCCCCTCGACCCCAGTATCTTTTACGGTGGTGCTGATATACGGTACTTCCTGGACACCCGATGCGGCTCAGGCACCTGAGCATCCGTTCCCCGCCGGACTCGAGGACGTAGAAGACGTCATTCGATATGTCTGGTCCAAGCCGGACATCTACGACCGCTCGCGCATCACCATAGGCGGATTTAGTGCGGGAGCCACTCTCGCCATTGGCGCCGCCTACACTGTTGCCAATGGCAAGGCTTTTGTTCCCAACCCGGACACCAACATCAAAGCCACGCCTGAGGAGAAGGAACTCAGTGAGAAGGCAGCCGCAGAGTTTGCTCCCAACGGAATTCCTCGTATCTCCATCGCAGCTATCGCGTGTGCCTATCCCGCCACCGACTTGCGTCCCGAGGGCGAACGAGAGTCGGTCCGGGAGCCGCTCACCAAGATTGACAAGTCTGGCGGCGGTGGCGTGTTGCCCAAAGGCTTTACCCAGTTCCTCATGAAGGCGTACTTGACCGATCTCAAGTTTGCATACGACAAGCGGGCGAGCGTGACCCTTATCGAGCAGGAAGAGCTGCCTCGGGTGAGTGTATTCGCATTTTGCTCGCGAACAAACGAAGAGGGCGGCGCGAAGCAGCATTCAGCTGACTGGTGTCTGTACACACTATTTGTGCTGGGCCCGGCTCCCTCATAGCACATCTACATCGCCGCTGGTGAGGCAGATAGTCTCTTCCCGGAAGCGCGCCAGTTCATCGACAAGCTCAATGCGCAGGGACACCCCGACGCCCGACTTTTCGACGCCGGGGCCGAAGGTCACGGATTCGACATTGGTCCCAAGAAGCTGCTGGCCAAACTTCATACCGATGCTTTCCACCTCCATGTCTTGGACACCATCCTCCGGGGCTGGGCCGATGCTCCTGCAAAGAAGGAGCAGGAGAAGGCCGCCCACCCTCAAGCTTAATTTCCACGTCGACAACTCTTATCGGACCCGTTCACTAGACCAAGCAGCAACTCCTCCATCTAGATAGTTTCATAGACCTCAGCCAAATAATACAGCCAAATAGCATTGCATCGTTGGATTGCACAAACGACAGATGCAAGGTACACGTGCGTTTCAGTCAATCCCTGTGAAGTATGAAACCATTCGAAGCAAACCATCACTCAGTCAGTTCTCTTCGAATGTTGGTGACTACGTGCAGGAACATTCCAGATCGAGACTCACAGTGCAAGAACAGCAAGCACAGGCCGCTCCCGACCAAGAAGATTGACAAGAACTTGTTCGCCTCGCGATTCCGTTCCTTAGCTTTCTGTAATTGCTGATTGCCCTTGCTGACCTGCGCAGTAAAGTCGACCGCCTCGCCCACCAGCGTATTCATCTTCTCATTTTGCTCGCCCAAGTGCTGGATTAGTGTCGTCTGCAGTTCAGAGATGTCGCTAATCTTGCGTTCTGCCGCCAACACGGCCGCCAGGTCGGCTTGGAGAGAGTTGAGCAGGGCCGACTCCTCGGACTCGAAGAGTTGGATTTGCTCCGGTGAGAGCGTCTTGAGTACGTCCGTTCCCGGACCAACACCCTGGTCCCCCACCCCGCTACCGTCCGAGTCTGCAAAATGCAACGAGGGGTCGTATGCTGTCCCAATGGTGCCCTTGATGCCGCCTTTGGGAGCCGCGCCCGTCCGAGCCGATTCTGCAATCTGAGCCTGCTGTGTCCGAGCCTGGGCAGACGAAGAAGCAGAACTTGCTCCCATCCGCGTACGCTGTAATCTCTTCACCTCCGTCAGCCTGCGCTCTTGCATGTCCCTGGCCCGGTTGGAGGCCTCGGCGAGCATGCGTGAGAGGTAGGAGCTGATTGCAGATCGATGGGCGGCCAGCTGCTCGGATGCTGCGACGGAGGAAGAGGAGGAAGATGCGGAGGAGGAGAGGCGCACGAGCAGAGACAGGGCGGATGTGCCGGCTGTATGCGATGTTCTCTGCCGAACTGCGTGATGAGGAGAACACCGTTAGGATGCGAGAGCTTCAAATGGGTTCCCAGCTTGTGAATCGGACTCACTTTCTTCTGCCTTCTCGAGCTCTTGTACTCTTTCGATACACTTCTTGACCACCAGCCGAGTCTGGAGATCGACCTCGTCCCGCTCTGCGTCTGTGAGCTGTTTGATCTTCCTCCATCTGGCGAACAAGTTGGCAGCATCGTCTTGTGCTTGAGACGAGTTTCTGGTCTCTGCGTCGTTCTCATTGCGTAGCTGCGCTTCTTCCTGCAGGGTGACTGAGGATGCTGCAATCGTCTGCTTTCCGGAGAGGCTGAGGTATGGTCTTCGTATCGCCGCTAAGAAGCGTAATAGTTGACGTGTGGTGGATTCCTGTACATGGAGGTATGACAGACAGAGTAAGCTTCTACGATGATGCAAAGAGCAAGCAGGAGGATGACGACTCACAATGCTGAGGGCTTCGTTGATCCAAGCTTCCTCTCCTGTTCTTCTCTTCCTGAGCGCCATCTGTTGCTCTTGGGTTGCTCTTGGACCTCCACGCTTTGCCTGCGCCCGCGCAGCAGCCCATTTGGCAGCATTTGCACCATTTGGATCCGCCTTGCTGACCAGCGCGTGGAACTCCTTGGTGTGATTGTTGGCTACCGTCATGTTGTTACGTATGAGGGTCGTGCTCATCTTTGTGGCCGTCGATGTCATCGTTGAGATGGTCGATGCCATGCCGTGATTTCCGAATGAGGGTCGGTCAGAAGAAACGTGCTTCGGGCTCTCAACAAGACGTGGTCCATGCGCTCGACCCTGGTCTGTACACATACAGACCTTTCTGACAGAGAGGAGGGAGGATCAATCAAGCAGCGGGAGCAAGCGAGGATGAGACTGCGTCCACTCAGGACGACCTCGCTCATCTGTCCGCTTCTGGGTCTGCTCCATGTCGCGCTGACTCCCTACTCCAAGGTCGAAGAGTCGTTCTCCACCCAGGCTACCCACGACATTCTCGTCCATGGCTTCACCGACCTGCATCAGTACGATCATGTGCGCTTCCCGGGCGCGGTACCACGATCATTCTTGGGGCCGTTCGTCCTTGCTCTCGTCACGTACCCACCTGCGCTCATCGGAAGAGCGCTCGGTCTCATTCGGACTAGCGCAGACGTCCAGCTAACGAGTGAGTTTTCCAGTCCGACGACGCAGAACTCGGAGCGTACATGCTGATGCGGCTCTTTTTATTTCATGACAGTGCGCTTCATGCTCGTGCTTCTGTCAACTAGAAGTCTGGGCAGCTTTGGGAATGCTCTGTTCAGCCCACCAAAGCTAACCCAGCGAGAAGCTTGGATCCACAGGGCTTGCTTCGACATTATCACCGCTTCGCAGTTCCACTTCCTCTTTTGGGCGGGCAGGACAACTCCCAACAGTATCGCCTTGCCTTTTGGTGAGTCCTTCAGCTAGTCTCAGCCTAGTTGTTGCTGTTGCTCTGAGCATCTGTCAACTCCTTCTCCAACAGTACTGCATGCATTCAAGCTGATCGCTGCGTTGCCTTCCTCGCAACCTCGGTTCCTCCGAGGGATCGCATTCCTGACTTTTCTGGCTGCAACGCTGCGCATCGAGCTCGTCGGCTTCCTCATTCCAGCTAGCATCCTGTTCCTCGCAGGAGTCGGCTCTGGAACTCCCAGCAGGATTCAACGTCTTCTCAGCCTGCTTCGGGCAGGATTAACAGGCGGCGTCGCTGGAGCAGCTGCCAGCATTCTCGTCGACACCTACTTCTGGAGAGGACCTCGAGCACTGCTCAATCCTCGTCAGTGGCTCTGGCCGGAACTTTCTGGTATCCTGTTCAACGTCGTCGAGGGCAAAAGTAGCGAATGGGGTGTGTCTCCATGGCATGCCTACCTCACGGCATCGGTCCCAAAGCTGCTGTCGGCGACTTCAATTTTTCTGATTTGGACGGTCATCACTCGGCTTCAGCCACAGGCCGATCGCAAAGGCAAGGCGAGATCGATGCCTCCCATCAACAAGGTGTTGCCGAACATGACTCCGATTCGATGGCTTCTGGCGCTATGTGCTGGTCACGTCGGTCTGCTTTCCCTGTTAGGGCACAAAGAGTGGCGATTCATCGTGTATGCGGTGCCTTGCTTCAATGCGGGCTCAGCCCTGGGCTTGAGGAGGCTGTAAGTACGGCAATCTGCTGGATGAGGGACAGACGTCGGAATCAACTCATCCTTCCGCTCCGACTTGACGTTCACAGACTGACCACTCGGGTCAGACAACTAATAGCAAATTTGATTCTTGGCGTCACAATAGCGATCACGGCTCTTCTCACCCTGATCTCTCACGCCAACTATCCAGGAGGATATGCTTTGGCCGAGCTGGAGCGACGGTTCGGCGCTTCGGAGTCAAATCTGGTCAACGGAGATATCAGGATCCACATCGACGTGCTGCCAGCCATGACAGGCATCACTCTTTTTCAAGCCTTGCGCCTGCCGCGCCAGACGAGCAAAGGTGGATTCGGCGTCTCATGGCTTCCCTCCGCTGTTCCCGAGCCCAGCTCCTCACCCGGATCGGCGTCATTACGAGTTGAGTACGACAAGACAGAGAACATCAGCCGGAACTCTAATAACCTGACTGCGGTGCAACAATGGAGTACATACGACTTCTTGATCACCGAGAGGGAACCAGGATGCTCTGTGTTTGACGTCGTTGAGGCATCATCCTCGGACGAACATCCGACCAGCATACCGAAGTTTGAGGTCCTGTTCGAGTCATACGCATACTCCGGCGTCCAGGTGAAACGACCCGCGGCGTACCTCCAAAGCCTGCTCTATCCCCACGGCGAGCTATGGCAACTCTTCTCTTCATCCGCCTCTTCGGGCAGCAATGTTGGGATCGCATCCCCGTGGTGGAGGGTGGCCAATGCTGCGTTGCCCATCCACATCAAGACGGAAGCTTTGGTGGTAGTGTGTCAGCAAAAGAGGGCAGATCTGCCTTCGGATGGAGAATCACTATCAGTCACATAACTTAATCATCAGATATCAGAACGCATACGAGTGGGCGGCATCCATCATGTATGTCTCTGTGAGGGGAAGTGTTGTCGGGCTGACTACTGCACTGCCGAGTCGGATAAATGAGTTTGCCGTTTTCGAGAAGCTCGAGCGAACTGACTCCATCTCCACGGTGGCGACCACGACAGACCAACCTGTTCTGTGTGCCTCTCTCAGTCATGCCCGAAGATCAGCGTCAGCCTGGGAGCGCCAGTCAAGCGGCAGCATCCAACAAGATGAATGACTTTGTTGCTGCCGATGTCAAGCTGGCTCAAGCCATTGGCGACTTTGGCAAAAGGGCAACTGACCTGGGTCTCACTCCTGAATGGACCAAGATCCGGGAGCGACACCTCCAGCAGGTCCCACCCGCTGACAGCAGTCTGCCTGTGCCCTCGCCAACAGCCGATCTCGGGACTCGATTTGCACACGCGGATCTCCAACTCGGCCGCGCTATTCACCAGTTCCGAAGAGCATCAGCCGACATTGGCCTCGTTCCCGATTGGACTACGGTCTGGAATCGATGTCTTCACGATCCAACACCTTCCAGCTCACAGGATGCGTCCATAGCACAAGCAGTACCAGCTCTCTCTCATAGTCAGCCTCTTCCAGAACCACCCCAAACGGTGTCTCGTCCTGAGTCTGTTGCAGGTCCCTCTTATGGTCTACCCAATCGTCGGATTCCATCTAACCTTCGAACTCCATCCGATACGAACTTTCTTTCCCGTCCAACATCATCTCACATCCAAAATACTGGGCTGCCTTCGACGCAGGCGTCCAATCTTAATTGGGGGTGCGATGACGGTCCACGATCCCGCAAATCTGGCCGTCCGCTTGTGGCACCTACCTGCATTGCCGCGGGAATGTATAGTTCCATTAATCCGCCTGATGCGCCCCGACCCACTGCTGCACAACCATCAGCACCTCGTCAGCTGCCCAATCTTTCCAGCGGCGCCTCATCAAGTACTTTACGCCGTCCTCCTGCCCATTCTGATCCGACCCCCAATCGCAATGGTGCTTCTGGGGAGCATCGGCGTACGCCAAATCTCGTCCGCTCCTCTTTCCCTCGCACTCCCATATTAATGAGGCCGGGAGAAGGTCTGCCACGCCCACCCATCTTGTGTCGACGACAAACAGGGACTTCCAATTCAACTTCTGCCACCAGCGGAGCCCAGGTAGCTAAGCCAACGTCAGGCGCGACAGGATTAAGCGGAAGCAACGGGTCGGCAAGTTGCCAGACACAAACCCCAGGCGTGAACTCCACTCACAATCCCGGTCCGCGGGTCGCCAGCTCAGTATCCGTCCCTCGCTGCGACTCTTGTCATGCCATCACACGAGGATTCCGACGCAGGAGCAGGAACCACCCAGACGATCTCTATTGCTTCGAATGCTATGAACTTGAATCGGAAGTGAATGGGGACTACGGTGAATCTACGTTCTCGGACCTCTCGGACCTTACGGACCTTACGGACCTTTCCGCATCACAAGTATCCGATGTGTTCAGTGAAGACAGTCAAGATCTGGATTCCGAGCCTGGACTCCGTCCTCTCCATCCGTCAACCTCATTGGCTGGTGTGTTCAGTGACGACACTGACACTCCGGATTCCGAGCCTGACGTCCCTTCATCTGATGATGAAGGCAGTAGATTAGCACAGCCAGAGCCGGTCAGCCCGCCGACCTCGCCGGAGAACAGTAACAATGTCGTTGTACGCAAGACGGAGGACGACAGCGCCGGACCAAGCTCAGAGATCAGGAACGCTCCGGTTGTGCGCAAAAAGGAAGAAGAGGACAGCGATGGAGAGACCGCTCTGCTCAGACAAACGAAGAGAGCGCGGCTGTCCGAAGCGAACGAGGCTTGACATTTGTGTACTCAAGAAACAAGTCCGACATTACCAAGTCCCAATACATTCACATTTGACTCCTTGCACTCGATTCTGGTCCCCTTACCGCAACGAGCTTGAGCTTGTTGATCATGAGGACCTTTGCGCCGAATACAGACGTGCAAACGAATGTGTTTCTTCAGTTTCGAGAACGAGTACTTTGAGAGACATGGATCAGCAAGGAGTGGATGAGGAGAAGGTAGTGAAAGACCAGGACCAGCCTGTCTGAACAAAAGCGCGTGTGGAAGAGGGATCTAGGGAATAGGGCAAAGGAATGATGTGGTGCTTTGAGAACATGATGGGCACTATTGTCGTCTGAAGTTCGGTAAGGGCCCCACCACACTCTCGTTCTGCGAAGCTCGGGTAGGCGTCATCCCCCTTTCCAAGTGGGACGACGGTGTAGTCTGGATCGAGTAGACGGAGGCCGAGACGCGACCCTGATCGAACCCAAACACGTCGTCTCCTTCCGCTCCCACCTCGTCATCTTCCTTGTCATCACTGCCATGACCACGCACGCTCCGGAGTCGCTCTGGGCTGCTCGATCGGAACGCAGATCTGACACCGGTTCGGCCTTCATCCATCCTCATTCCCTGCACCTCGTGCGCGACTTGGACGTGCTCCAGGGGCGGACACGCCAGCCGCTGTCGGATCTGTTGTTCTTCTTGATGCTGTCGAGGCTCGTATGACATTCGGATCTCGTTTTGTGGGCCTCGGTTCTGCAGCTGCTGGAGTCTGCGTTGTTGCTCGTGCAGCTTGGCCATGGCTCGCTTCTCTGCTTTGAGGGCCTTGGTATCGGCGTGGATGCGTTGGGCCGTCTCGGCGACAGCCTCGGCTTCCAGCTCTGCCTGCTGCATCACGGTGGATGCGCTGGGTCGTCGGATGTCGGCCAAGAGCAGCCAGTAGCAGAGGAAGCCAAGTGCGTACTAGCGGCCGGGGAACAAGATGTCAGCGAAAGAAGACAGTCACATTTCATCTTTGTCAAACTCACTCCGGGCAGTCCGCCAAAGATGACATTCAGCGTGTCGACCTTTGGGAAGCAAAGGTCGGCTCGTCCAAAGATGAAGGTGCAAGTGGTCCTGCCACCAATCCAGATTGCAAAGTTGTCCACGATGTAGCCGGGTTCATTGGCCAACAGGGCCAGTCCGAAGATGGCTCCTCTGGCAAACGGGATTGAAGATGGTCAGTGGACCAAGCACGCGGGAACAGACTCTGTTGAAAGACTGACGACATCAGAGGCACCATCGTGGGAGCAACAAAGACGTTGGTCGAGTCGAGGGCGGCAGAGACGACCATGGCGATCATGGCACACTCGACCGTCTGATTGAGGAAGACGGGACCCCATGTCCGACTGTGAGGCTTTACGTTGATGATGCCGGCAAGCAGACCGGTGCTGGACCAGATCTTGTCCTCTGGAAGGAGGCCCATCTTATACGCTTTCCAGGTGGGTCGAATCGTGTCCCAGTCTGGAGGTGTCCCATCACACCAGTCATCAAAGATCCCCGCATGTCAGTACAATCTCTCCATCCATTCGAAGTTTGCATCACTTCTGGACTGCTCACAAATGCCAACAACCACAGTCGTGGAAAGGAATCCTCCTATGATCTGTGAAACGATGTAGAACGGAGCTTCGTACCACGAGCATAAGCCGGTGAAACTTGTCATGAGAGTAAAGGAGGGGTGAAGGTATCCGCGCGAAGACGACATGCAAACTGTGACAAGTGATCGCAGCCGAGTCAGTGAAAGCCCACAGGCGGGTGACGAACAAGACTCACCCACGACAGCAAGGCAGACGGACAAGGCGCAAGTCAGCGAGGTGACGATGTTGAGAAAGGGCGTCTTGATCTGGTCGAGGCCCGAGGGGGACGACATCAGACCATAGACGGCGCACAAGACTGGAGTCGTGTAGATGAAGACGCCAACAATTTCGACTAGACAGCCCAAGAAGACGCGACGCAGGTGTGTGGCCGTCTTGAGAGAGTCCCATTTGGCCCGGAAGATTTCGTATCTAAGCGGACGGTCGACATCGTCGTCGTTGAGGTGGTCGACGTGGTCGAGGGTGACAGTGGACATTTCGGAGGGGCTGTGACCCTGACGAGAGAGCAGTGCGTGTTGCGAGTTGCCTGCTGGATATTCGTGAGGAACCTGATCGTCGGGGGGGAAAGGAGCGTTCGGATCCTGCATTCTGGACAGGATATAATAAGTGGGGACAAGAAGAGAAGCAGAACCGAGAACGAGAGTCGTGGACCAGCGTGGGTTTCATCCTTCAACGAGGGACTCGCCTCTCTCACAGTCCTCGGTCCTGTCAAGGAAAGGTAGAGTTGGAGACCGCAGTGAGCTGATTCAGTTCTCATGAGCCATCTGCCGATGAACACGTGAGAAAGCGATGAGAAGGTGAGCAGCATACCACCGAGTTCTCATCTCATCTCATCAGTGACAGTCAGCGGCAGTTGCTAGATATAAAGCCGCGAGGCACTACATGCGGAACAACAAACAGATGAGACGAAGTCAAACTGGAAAGTTGCGGTCTGGGCAGGGCCATAGATGGACAGGTGAGGGGGAGATAGCGAGGAAGGAAGGAAGGAAGGCAGGAAGGAAGGCAGGAAGTGGTACAGTGAGCCGACTGTGATGCGTCATCAGGCTCTCAATTCCTAGGAGAACGACATGCTTTCAGAACCTTTGCACATGCGCTGGGCAGCTTGGGCACGTGCGTCTGCATCGCTCTCGGCTTTGCGGATCATCGAGCGGCCGGAGGGTCGACGTATGTCTCCAAAAAGCAAGAAGTATACCACGAATCCCACAAAGAACTGTGTAGAGTGATGTGTGAGTTTGGAGCGTTGCCTTGACTTCCCAAAGGCAGAGAGAGAGAGAGAGCAACATGTGTCCCCGTGACTCACCCCTGGCCAAGGTCCAAAGACGATGAAGAGAGTGTCGGCGACCGGGAAGCACCTGTCCGCATGACCAAAGATGGCCGCACAGGACATACGACCACCCAGCCACAAGGCCGGCTGCTGCGACACGCCCGCTCCAACGTTGGCCATCAACAGCAAGCTGAGCATCGCTCCCCTGCGGGAGAGCCCGGGTATAAAGACATGTCAGCCAAAGGCAAAGAAATGGGAGAGGGAGAGGGACCCATCCTCGAGCAAACGTACATCAACATCGGGAACATCGAAGGACTGCTGAAGGCGTTGGTCGCGTCCAAAGCGGCACAGATGACGAGGCAACCGATGAGAGCGCAGATGAATCCATTCAACATTGCCGCCATCCAGTCTTGATGGAGAGGCTTCATGTTCGTGATCGCCGCCGCCACGCCCGAGCTGGACCAGATGATTTCCGGAGGGAGCATCCCTTCATTGACGGCGTCGAGGATGGGCTTGATGGACTTCCAGTCTGCAAGGCAACCATGGCATCACACTTGAGGAGGTGATGAGCAAATGTGGGAGATCATCAGACTCAAACGCGCACCAGAACACTCACGGATAAGGACCGCAGCAGAGGCCGACAAGAATCCGCCCACGGTGTGAGCGATGACGTAGAAGAAGCCCTCGATCCAGCCGCACATACCAAGAAGGCATCCCAACACCGTCAAGCACGGATGAAGGAAGCCTCGAGTCGTGGACATGCACACGGTCAGTCCCAGCCATATGCTGAGCAGGCAGACGATGCTGCCCATCAGGCAGGAGATTGCGGGTCGAAACTCAGCGGGGATGTCGGAGAGTCCTATGGCAAGGAACGTGCAGAGAGGAGGGAAGGAAGTCATAAAGACACCGATCATCTCGACCAGACAGCCGAGCAGGGTTCTACGGACAGGTGTCGCCGTCTTGGCCGTGTCGAATCGAGCCCTCCATACTTCGAGGCGGAATGGCTTGATTGGCTCCTCCTGCGGCGGAGACAAATCGCTGTGATGAGAGCTGTGGTGAGAAACGACTGACATGGTCGGCGAACAATGAGAGTGAGAAGGCACCAACGAAAGAGTTGGGCAAGGGAAGGGGATGGATGGGGGAGATGGAAGGGGAGAGTGGATGGGGAGATGTCAGTGCTGTCTTACAACTGGACGACGCAGGCCGATCTTTTATAGGACGCTTCTCCATGAGGCGCAGGCACAACTGAAGAGAGAGAAAAAGATCATGACGCGATTCCGATTGGCCGTGGGACAACAATTCTGCCTGGATTGAGACTAAAAGGTGTAGGATGAGCGGCCTGAACAGCGAGATGACCGTTGTCTGATGGACCAGCGTCGCGGTCCGTGGGCGAACCGCGCTGTTGACAAAAAAGGGCAACGGAGGAACCGTCTCATTTGACGAACCATGTGGATGCAGACGAATCACAAGGATGGCCGCCCGCCACTCTGGTCCGCAACAAAGCCCGTCTCCACTCCCTAGAGTACAATCTTCTCCTCAATTTGCTCTGGAGATGGCAGCCAAGATCGACGTGTCAGTTTCGTATGTCAAGGACTTGGCCAAGGCCCGCAGAGCTTTCTGCTCACCTTTCCGTGTCCCAAGCTGAAAAAAGTGGGGAAATGATGCAAGAGTCGAGTGAGCCAGGTCTCGGTTGAGCTTCAATGAATCATTGAGACGCATCAACAAAGCTGACTTACCTTCGGTAGCCTGACAAAGACGTCGGTGGAATGCCTGCGACACACACACACACGCATACACAAAAAATTGATCAGTTACACTCATCTGTGTTGAAAGTGCCAGTAAAGATGACTGACCCTATGCAAGAGCGCACACCCAAGCTTCCACCGAAGAACTCGCAGTACACTCGCGACCTGAATAGCGCACAAGGAGGTGTCAGTGGTCCGCTCTCTGCACCCAGTCATACACTGTCACACTCACATCGGCAGGCCAAGGCCCGTGTCTGTCCGAACGGAGTAGATCTCTTCAGGACTGTCGACTTTGCCGGACCCAGATGAGCGCACCTGTTCGCCCACCGTCCCCTTAAAGCGTCGAGTACGCTTCAGCGCCTCCAACCTATCGACGCTGCTCAGGCCCGAGTGTGCCTGGAACGAACCAAGTGCGGCAGTGTGCTGCAACTCTGATTCCGTCGCGCCGTTTGGAGTTGTATTGGTAGACTCTGATACCCGGCTCGAGTCTTGGCCATCACCATTGGCAAAGTCGCGACGGGCAACGGCTTGACTCTCAAGCCTGCGCTGGACATTTGAGAAGGAGCAGAGTACATCGATGAGGTTGTCCGTCGGCGATGTCTGCGAGGAAACGGGCGCCAGTGTCGGTCGGTAGGCGGCCTGTAGGCTCTCAAAAGGCACGTGAAGAGATGTAGAGTATGGAGAGACTGGGGCAGCGTCATATATCGCCAAGGGCGAGTTTCCGCCGCTCTGAGCAGATATGGACGAGCCGGACGGATCCACAAGGACATTCCCCGAGGATGGGTCGAATTGCTGAGATGGCCCAGCATTGGCGGATGGCGGATGCACGAGGGCATCAGGGATGCCTCCTCCGCTATCTGAAATGCGAATGACGAGATCTTCCTCAGGAGGCCCTTCGACGATGGTCGCCAAAATCGCTAGAATTTAGAATGTTCAGTTTCAATGTACAAACGAAAGAACAGCAAATCGCGTGTGTACCCACGTGGATCGTCCCATTCCGAGACCGGTCTGCGAAGCGTGGCTCGCATCGCGTTCTTCAACAGTTCGAAGATGATGTATTCGAGATGCTCGGGTATGTACGAGAACTGACAATCCAGATTGCCGTCCATTGCCACCGGCGGTATCCGTTCAATGTTGGGTTGCTCCTTCTTGATGACGTCTCGCAGCAGCCTTGCGGCCTTCCGCACAACAGATGCTGGGCTGAGATGAGTATAGATAATGCCTATGTGCGACCCCATCTCCTTGCTGTCCTTTGCGGATCTGTTCGGGAAAAAGTGGAACGGGTCGTCGAGGCTGACAATAATGATCAAGAGGCAGGTCTCAGAGTTCAGCTGATCTATCTCTGTACCTCTCTCTGGGCGAAGACTTACGAATCTGAGAGGGCGATATGCTGTTCTGCCAGAACTCGTCTCGCTACGTAGAGGTTGGCGTCAGCATCATGGCTCGTCCATGGAATGGCACTGATGTAGATTGTATCTCACATATTCTGGATCGCAGCATCCGTTCCATGAATCCGTCCAATTGAGCGGGGGCAAGCAAATGTGAAGACTCGACCATGCCCAGGGCAAGCGACGGGATTACAGTCAGACTAGACAACATGAGAGACACCGGCTCAGTGAACTGGAATTGGTATGTGAAGGGAGCAAGTCACTTACTGATCTCCGAGCTGATACCTGAGCTGTTCCACAAATCTCTCATTGTCTTCCATGGTCCTGATTGGTGGGATCTTTCGGAGGGTGTCGAAGGCACTGAAATATTTTCGATACACGCTTTCGAGGTGTGGATTGGACATGACCACCTGTGCTGAGGGTGTCAGCGAAGCAATTGGCGTCGAAAGAAATATGAGGAGTTTCACTCACGAAAGGAAGCGCCTGTAGATCTCGCAATCGGTGCGCGATTCGAATTGGAAGCTCTTTTCTCACCTGTTAGTTCACGCAGGATGAGTGATCAGTGACACCTTTCTAAGTGAAGCAGCAAGAAGTATCTGGGTCTGCTTCTCACAAACTCAGCGCTCTGCAAAGCACAAAGACCATCGGAATCAGTCCTTTGTCCAGATGTGCGAAGATTTGAAAAGTGATGACACACCTGCAAGATTCGGTCTCGATCTCTGGCCAAACCCTTGCCGAAGAAGATGAGCTGACGCAGGGATATCGGGGTGGCTGGTTTGGATGCATATTCCTCCAGGACGCGGTTGAGGTAGAATCTGCGACTGAGTTCGTCATCCGACGGAGATGCTGGATATCCGCTGGCTGCGACGCTCGAGTTGAATCGATGGGACAAGTGCGAGCTACGCAGGAGCCTGGGTGCTTTGGAGGATATCCGACGGGTATACGTGGTGCAGATCAGCGAAGATGTGACAGAAACCATGTTGGAAGAGCATGCAAGTGAACAGGTTGGCGAGTAGCTATGGTGTCCCGACACTGCAGATCCCCGTTGTCAGTGCATTGCTGAGGTGCGGAGGTGCCACAAGGATCGGGCATTTTCCCACGGCTTGAGCGGCTAATCAAGGCTCCCTTTGTTCTTTCGGCAATTTACCCATCATCAACATTCGAATGACGAACAATGCACTGTCGAGAGTGACATCTAGCAGGCTTGCACTCGATGTGATTATAGATACAGCGCTTAAGCAGGGGACATGGACGGGAAGCTGGTACTTGATAGTGCTTTTCCATCGTTAGCACATTTCCATGCACAACTATTAAGCATCCCGCTTCCTTCTCGTCCTCTCAGAGTCGCCTGAAACTGAAACGCCACCGTCCCGAGCTTGCTGAGCCTCTTCACCCTGCTCATATGCCTCTGCGCCCTGGCCCCACCGCCCAGCCTTTGCGCCCCATCGCTGCACACCCCACACATGCACCGGCGACAGCTTGGGCGGACCTTGACTTCTCCCATCCAGCACCACAGGTCTGCCGTGCTTCCCGCTGGCCTCTTCCGGGCCGGAGGGACTGGATCCGGGATGCACCACAGAGCGTTCGTTGGCGTGGTGAGTTGTGGGGAACGCAGGTGCAGGGCGGAAGCGCGATCGTCTCCGTTCTGCTTCTTCTTCTGTCGAAATCTCATCCTCGTCCACGCCCGTCGAGTTTGCCAGAGGCGAGGCGGACGATGACTCTGGACGACTGTGTGGCGTGGGAGAGGTCGAACTGCGATGCATGCGGTGCTGAATACGTCAAAAGGTAGCATGGAGGTCAGAACTTCTCGTCTGCTCATAAAGCAGACCAGGTTACAACAGCGGAGCGATGCAATGGAATTCTCACCTCAAAGCTGGCCTCCTCCGCAAAGTCGGTCTCCGAGCCAACTCCCAAAGCCGCACTTTGCAACCGCTCCGCGTCCTTGCGTGCCTCTGCCTCTGCAACAGCAGCAGCCATCTGTACCTGTCTTCTTGCCGCCCTCGAAGCCTCGGCCGCTCGCTCCACAATCTCCTCCTTGCTCATGCCTGCAGACGCAGAGAAGGAAGGGGACGAGCCAGACGCGGAGCCAGCCCAGATGTCGAGCGCGTTGGAGTCGAGGGGACGCCACGTCTTGCGGATCTGCCAGGTTGGGCTCGACATTTCATAGAGACGAGAGACTGCCCGTTGGAATGCAAAGCGTTCTTCCTCACCTGGTTTTTCCCCCCAAGATAAGAAGACAATGTCAGCAAAAAAAAAACGCATGACCGATTTTAGTGAGAAAAAAGGCGTAGGGTAATGTCGACGTACCTGTGAAGATGGCGAGCTTGGCGAATCCAAACGCGTCACGAGGTACGATGGGCTTCCCACTCGCGTCTCTCTCCAGCTTCAAGCCCGCATAGACTCCCTTGAGCGCCGCCTCCTGAAGCTCCTTTGATGCCCGAGGCTCAGCAATGACGCGACTCTTTGCGGACCGGGCTGCTTCACCCCGCGCGTCGTCTCCGGGCGAGTAAGCGAGAATGTTGGGACGGAAGCCTTCTTCTGTGTCTTGCGCTGCTTCTGAGAGAACCTCGCTCTGGATCAGTTGAGATGAGTCCAAGTCGATCGTTCCAGAAGCTTTCGCTTTCGATGACGAAGCGTTACCAGCTGCTTGTCGCTCCTTTTCTAGATTTTCGTGCGTGAATGGTGAAGGAGGTCCACCTTTGGCCGACATCTCGACCCCATCATCGTCCTCCTCCACCCTCCTCCCTTCCCTCTGCCCAACAGAGATGTCCTCTCCTGCTTCTCTGAAAAAGAGTCGGTCCGGCATCACGTCTGCGCACACCACCAACCGAACCCCACCTTCGTACACTGCGTCCAAGAAGGTGATCAGCCTTCGAGCTTGGTTCTTCTGGAGCAAGGTCAGCGTGGGGAGAGAGGTGAGGATGATCGTTGTGTAGGTCGATGCGATGTGGAGATAGTCTGCCGGACCCAGCGCGGCATCGAACAGGTCGGAGAAGGAGAAGCGGGCGAGGGAAGGCTGGGTCTGGGTTGGGGGCAAGGAGAAGGGAATGTGGACTTTGCGAGAATACACTTGGATTGTCGTCGGTCCGCCTGGTATGACAACGTCGATTTGGCAATTGCAACATACTGGTTCAGTCAAGCAGTTCTGTGTAGCAGAATCTAGACATATCAACTCACCTTGTCGGTCGCCAATGAGCTCAGCGCAATGCTTTTCGAACGCGTCTCTCTCGTGCGCAAGGAAGTATGTAGATCGAGAGGGAGCTCCGCTGGAAGACGCTGTCGGTCCCTGTAGAAGTTCAGCTGCAAACTCGGCAGGTGTTCTTCTGAAGTCCCGATCGTCGCGCATTTCATGTACTGGGCATCGCTCTCGAAGAGCCTACATAAAGAGGAGAAAGGTTGCTTGTCAGTCTGGTAAACTCTGTGTCAAACCTGCTGGCATACATTGGATGACTGACCTCCAAGAAGCCGAGCATGGCCTCCCTCTGCACTCCTCTGGTATACAGCTCCTCGGGCAGCCGATTGCTCGTGCCGATCACGACACCGCCAAGCCTCCAGTACGCCTCCAAGACGCGCTTGAGCAAGTTGGCCGAGGCCACATCGACGAGCTGCAGCTCATCAAACAGCAGCACGTGTCCATGTTTTAGGAAGAGCTCGGCTGCGGCGTACAGGGGCAAGGTGGTGTGCATAAAGTCGGCATTGGAAGCGGAGGAGGAGAGGTTGCCGTACGTGGTTGTGATGAGGGATGTTGAGTCGGAAGAAGAAGATGAATTATCTGAGAGGGCATTGGCGCGGAAGAAGGGCATGCCGTCGAGGATCCGGTTCCATACCGTCGTCTTTCCATCTGTAGCGAGCTCCTTCTTCCAGAAGACGCCAGTGCCCCTCTTTGGTCTGGTCGACCGCCTGGGTCCGCTCGAGGAGAGATCTCGGGTGTCGTCGTCGTCGTCGGCGGCTTGCTGTGCTTCTGTGGCTGCGTAGTATGATTCGCGGGCGGCGATCCGTCGTCGCTCTGCTTCTTGCCAGATGACGCGGTAGATTTCGAGGAGCAAGTGGTGGTAGTGCCTTCTCCATTTGCGGACTGGGGGTTGATTGGGGAGCGAGTCGAAGAAGAGGTCTGCGAGCATCGACTTGCCTGTCCCTGGAGGACCTGTGAGGAGGAGACCTTTGGGAGCAGGAGATTGAGCAAGGGTTTCTGGGAGGGTGAGGTACTGGACTAGAGCCGCTGTTCGAGGATCTGCAGTGGTTGATGGGTTGGGATTGGAGGCAGAAGGAGTGGAAGGGCCTGGTCGGGCGAGGATGGAGAGCAAGTGTGCGGGTGGTGAGTAGTCATGGAGGGCGCGAGAGAGGCGTCTGAGATGGATGAGAGCCCTGATCTGATCCTCTGATTCTTCGAGGTGCTTGGCTGCAACTCGTTCCTTGTAGATGGTAAGTGGGTCAGGAGGAGGAGCTGCTGCTGAGGAGGAGAGGGTTGCGTATGCGTGAGAGTGAAGCTGAAGCAGAAGCAGACGGGGTGAGACAGAGAGGTAAGCTATTCTTCTGATCATCATGGTGATGGGCCTGGCTGGTAACTAGAGAGTATGAGTGTGAGTGTCAGCGTATGTAGTAGTTTGCTCGATGTCGAGATGGAGGATGAGAGCAACGAGATTGACACTGCAGGATGAGGTCAGCGAGGGAGGGAGTGTCGCTTATATGTCGCATACATGTCTGTTATCGGAGCCTTTTCCGCACCATCACCACGCTTAAATTTTCCCTTCTCTCTCCCAATTGTCTCAAGGATGAGATCGGCGAGGTCAACGATAGCATCGACGACACCATCACAAACAACCATCCCAGCATCACCATGAGACCAGAACTACAACTCCCTCCAGAACTCTATTATGGAGACGATGAAGCAGCCAAATACACAATGAAGTCAGTCTTACTTCTTCCACCGCCCCTTGCTTTCTATTCTGCCTTGCTTCCTCTCACCCTTCTTCCCGCTCTTTTTTCTACAGCACTCGTGTTCAAAAGATTCAAGCAGAAATGTCAGAACGCGCCCTCGAACTGCTCGCCTTGCCCGATCACAAACATCCCGCCCTGCTCCTCGACATTGGCTGTGGCTCCTCGCTCTCGGGCGACATCATCACCGAGGCAGGCCACCAGTGGGTCGGGTTCGACATCAGCCCGGCCATGCTCGAGGTCGCCGTCGAGCGCGAGGTCGAGGGCGATCTCATCCTGGCCGACGCAGGCCAAGGATGCATGTTCCGAGCGGGCTCCTTTGACGGCGCCATCTCCATCTCGGCCTTGCAATGGCTATGCAACGCAGACACCTCGACGGCCAACCCAGCGGCCCGCTTGCTGCACTTCTTCACCACCCTGTACGGATGTCTGACCAGAGGAGCCCGGGCCGTGTTCCAGTTTTACCCCGAGACGGACGAGCAGGTGCGGTTCATCATGTCCGCGGCCACCCGGGCTGGATTCGGTGGTGGTCTGGTGGTCGACTTCCCCAATAGCAAAAAGGCGAAAAAGTACTACCTCGTGCTTTGGGTGGGAGGAGAGATGCCCGTCACACCGGGCAGGGAACATCTAGCACAAGCATCTGGACCAGCAGCAGCAGCAGCAGCAGATCAATTATCATTCCCACCTGCACCAGGCGATACTGCTCCCCCTCGTGTAGTCAAATACTCTTGAGAAGAGAACAGCCTCTCCATGATGAACACGGACTACGAAGATTGAACACTGGCTGTGGGCCGGCCATATCCAAAGTTTCTTCGACTGAGCAGGACGCCCTTGAGCGAGCGGATCTCGGCCTTGATCTGGGCCAGATCACTACTCCCGCTCTTGGTCCGTGCCGAAGCAGGCGCAGTGGTCGACTGGGAAGAGGTCGAAAGGAAGGACTGGGTCGCAATCTCGGCATTCAGACTGGAGAGCGAGGTGAGCAGGCCCGAGGCGGCCTTGGTCGAGGCGGGCAGCGAGTTCTTGTTGGCAAACTGGGTGTGGGACCGGTTGGCGTACTCGGTCACATGGTCGAGGGCGGAGATGTCGAGTGGTTGTGGTCTGGGTGGGCGAGGCTCTTCCTCTACTAGAGCGGCTTCCTGCTGCTTGTCGGTGTTCGCTGTCGAGGTCGAGGATTGGCCATCGTGGTATTCAATCTGCTTGGGTTCTTGCTGCTGCTGCTGCGTTTGGTCATCTGCTGTGGATAGGTCAAGTACTTCTTCTTGTTCCTCTTCTTCCTCTACGATCTCGGCCTCCCTGTGTTCTTGCGATTGGTCATTGGACGAGGACGGAAGCAGTGCGAGACCCTGCCCTCTTCTGGCGGCTGGTTTGAGCTGGGAGGCAAGCAGTTTCTGGAATGCCTGGAGCTGATGCTGGGCGACCTTGGAGCGGGCCGCGTTGGTGTCTGTCCATTTGGGGAGGTAGTATGATCGCCAGATCCAGACAAGCACGGCAGCCGAGGATCCTGCGAGGGTCAAGGTGAAGGAGAGCCTGCGGAAGAAGGCGAGCAGGACTTGGTATCGCTCATAGGCAGTCTGGGGCCGGCTGATGGCCGTGGTTGTGTAGAGAGCCAAGGGAGAGCGCGGGTAGGTGCGAGGCGGGAGTGCTGGAGGAGGAGGAGCTGTGGCAGCCATTGTTGATGTTGATCTTGTACTAGATGCGAAATCGTTGATGGTCGTCGTCTGTGTCGAGATGGACTGCTTCGGCAACGTCAAAGCCGAGGAGGAAGCCGAGCATGACGACGACAACGACGAGCACAACGACGACGACGACGACGACGACGACTTCTTGAGCAGCAGTAGCAGTCCACAGAGATGACAGCATCGTCTGCTGCATTGGCCTCTGCCATCCTCCAGTCCGGCAGAGAGCAGGAGCAGGAGCATCAGCATCAGCATGAGTATGATCAGACATTGGCACTGCTAACATCGTCCCTCACTCTCCCATCCTCAGACGTGCTCGCTGCCCATCTCCAACACGCTCACTCTCAAGCACAGCATGCACTCCAGCTTCAGACTCACTCTCGCGCTGCTCTACTAGACCACTTGCAGTCATCCTCCGCACTGGACCAACAGCTCTCAGCCAAGCTCTCCTCCTTGCCAGAACAGATCGATGCCACCGAGGAAGCCATCCTTGCTCTGTCCTCCTCCGACACCCAGAACCAGATCCACTCCACCCTCGAACACAACCTCAAGGCCCTCACCCAACTACAACATGCAAGAGACTACTTTGCTCTCCTCGCAGCCGCAGAGGATCTCAGGATAGAAGCCCTCGCTCTCCAACAACAACAACAAGACGACATCCGGCCCCAGCTCAAACGACTCGCCTCCCTCCATTCCCTCTGCACTCAGTCAGAAGCAGTCCTCTCCCGCGCCTCACCACAGGCACTCCTCTTCATCAAGGCACAGCGCGACTACACCTTCCAGCAGATCAGGCGCAAAGCCATTTCCGCCTTGAGGGACGCCCTCTCCAACGCAGGTTGGTCGCCCTCGGCCACCACGACCCTCCAAGAGCAGCAGCAATCCCCTGCTCGACTCGACTCACATCGCTCCATCCAGATCGCATGGAAGAACCTTTGCCACTTCCAACGCATCACCGCCAAGCTCGACCTCTCCCCAAAGCCAACCATACCTTACCTCCGGCCCGAATCAGATGAATATGCTTCCAGCACGTCATCAGCGTCCTTACCCAGACCAGGCTCGGAGAGCTACGTTCCCATCCTTCCCATCACCGTCTTGCTCGATGTCCTCCTCTTGCTCCGATTCCGATATCAGTTTGACTCTTCCAGGCCTTCAAACAGGCTCGACAAGCCGGAATGGTACCTCAACTACATCCTCGGTCTCCTCCGGACCTACACTACCAATCCATCCGAAGACCTCTTTCAGCCGATGAGAGGCAGCATTGCCCGTCTCTGTGCATTGGCAGGCTGGGGCTACGCCCAGGGTGTCGTCCCAACCGCATCAGACAACAGCAAGACCCAGCAACAGAACAAGCTCTTGCTCGACACCGGCGCAGAACTCCTGCACGGACTCCTCGTTCCACTCCGCTCCAAGCTCAACTCGTCCATCCCCTTGTTGCTCTCCCAACCACCTTTGCTCGCACACACAATCACCCAATACATTCTCTTCGACCAGTCGCTCCAATCCACCTACCCGCCCGCCGCACTCCACACCCAATCCCGAGGTGTGGCCCTCTCCCTCGCAGACACGGTCCTCAACCACACCGAGTGGTTCGCCGCCTGGCTCGAGGGCGAACGTGCCCATGCGGAGGAACGGCTCGATGAGATCTTGAATGCGCCCGATGCGTGGGTCATCGTCTCGGCCGATGGGGTCGAGGACGAGGATGATGTCGTGCTGAGCGGGCCCGGCTCGGGGCGCGACGGAGACGAGTCCTCAGCAGGTGGCGGTGGTGTGGGACCGGTACAAAAGTTCCCCGTCCAGCCTTTGGCCGAGTCGTCTGCGCAGCCGGCAGCAGCAGCTTCAAGCTCGAACAACAAGGCCGCCTCCTCCTCCTCGGGCAAAACTGTCCGGTCCGCCCAGCAGATTGTAGAATTGCTCGAGTCGATCCAGGAGCGAGCGGCTCCGTTGCCCATGCTTGCGCACCGCTTGGCGTTCCTGGCGAGGATCCAGCTTCCGCTTCTGCGCGCATATGCCGACCGGCTCACTCGCTCGCTTGACGCGTTTGAGAGTCTGAGTGGGGCTTTTGCGAGGGCGATGCCCGGAGGTGGGCTGGACATCGTCGGAGGACACGTGGTGGGCTCGGCTGTGAAGGGAGCGGCGGCGGGCGTGGTCAGTGCGGCAGCTGCTGCAGGCGGGACCGCCGTCTCGCACACCACGGGAATCGGCGGCGGCGCCGGCTCCAATGAGCTCGACATGGTCCGTGGCCTTCGAGGCTTGGGACGCTTGCTCAAAGCTCACCTCGGCGCGTCGCACATCGTGGACACCCTGACGGCATGGAACGAGAACACGCCTTACTTCCTCGCCCTCTCCGCCGAGCTGAGATCGACGGAGGAAGGTAAGAAACTGGCTGTGGATCTGCGGATGAGCGAGGTCGTGGCGGAGGAAGAGGCGTTGGACAAGGCTAGTCTTGTGGGCTTGCTGAGGCGGAGCTTGAGAAGACAGCAGCAAGTGGCGAAAGAGAGTGCAGGAAGTGCAGGCAGTCGGAATCGCAGTGCGTCCCGAGCCCGGTCCGATGGCAAGCGCAGTCACGGCCTTGGAGCTCGGAGCGAGACGAGTGAAGGGGCGGAGAATGACGGAGAACGGGAGGCGGGTGTTTGGGATGATATCTTGGCCAAGTATCAGACATTGCTGCGGAGGGCGAGCGTTGCGATGGAGCGCTTGGTCGTGCATGAGATTGTAGACGCGCTCAAGCCTTACTCATACAGGTATGTTCCCGTCTCCCTCTCACAATCTTCTCTGCTTTTGCAAGACTGACCGGGCATCCAAATCTCCATCCCACAGGCGATGGGATGATGGGCGCTCCGAAACCGCAGCTGTCGCGCCGAGCGCCGCCGATGCAGATGACGACGATGAAGAGGAGGACGACCCATGGGGACAAGATGAACCGCATGCCAAGAAACATGTCAGTGCGACAGCGCCAGTTGCACCGATCGAGCCCACTCCGACGCCAACTTTACTTCCGGCGCTCACGCTGCTGTCAACCCATCTGGGTCATCTGCTACCCGCCTTGCCGTCGAAGCATGCCCTGCCGCTTTACCGCTCGATTGCAGTCTCGCTCAGCACGTCTGTCGTCGATCGAGTCGTCATGAGTGGTGAGTCTGTGCCACAGCCCTGCATCGTTCAATGATGTGAGGGGGGGTCCAAAATGCTGATCATCTGCGCTCCCTTGTCAATCAGGTGGAGCGTATCGATACACCCTTCAAGGCGGCCAACGATTTGCAGCCGATGTAGAGAACGGCTGGTTCGGAGTGCTTTCGGAACTGCTGCTCAACTTTGGTCAACGACGCGGTGGTGGTGGCGGCTCGGCCACAAACGCGGCGGCAGCAGGCTTGGAAGCAATGGGCCGTCGACCGCGTGCGGTATGGCGCGAATTGGAGGGAGTGGCTCGCTTGCTCACGCTGCCGTCTGAGACGAGCCCGGCAAACTCTGCGTCGCCCTCGGAGGGGCTTGGGAACTGGACGTTGGAAAAGGCGACGTATACGCTGTTTGAGGGCGCGGAGGGTGAGGGAGGCTGGGAGCTGTTGAGGAAGGAGCTCAGACTGGATGGAGTCACGTGGAATCGGGCGAGGGAGACGATCAGGAGGCGGGTAGAGTGTACGAGATGATTATTGAGGCAAAAAGGCAAAAGCTAATGGTGATTGATCGCATCGCTCACGGCAAGGTGTGATGGCCACTTTGACTCAGTCCTCGCAAGGTAGATGAGCAGCAAAAGCAGGTGGCCACGCACTAGATTGAGGGCAGATGCAGGGAATGAAGCATGATCCTGGTCAGACTAGAAGAATCGCACGCAGACAGACTGGCTTCGCAGAACTTCTTCAGAGGTTGAATTTGATTGGTTCAGAAGAAGGGCCCTGATTCACGGTCCCCTTTGGAACTCGTAGAAGAAGAACGTTCGTGATGTCGAACAGATGACTGGATGTGGAAGGAAGGAAGTATGTCTGCACCAACAACATCCGAACTCAGACAAGCGACAGACGAGGAGGGTCGCTCCAGTGGTCAAGCACAGCATTCGACCGATAAAGGACTGGGGGTCGAGACCACACGCCTTCTTTCGTGATGCGTTGTCGGAAGACACCAGGCACGCGCTGAAGACGTCCTCTTTTTGCGCCCGATTCCGCTGTGACGATGTGTCCCTCGGGGTGACTGGGCACGAACCGGAAGTACTCAGACTCGTATTCAAGCGGTGGGTGTAAGCAGAAGTACTCCAGGGCTGGCGGAAACTCTCTGTCATGCAGGATGTCTTTGTGGCCCACTTCCTGGCCCCGTACAAAGAGTATCATCACCTTCAAGGACCGTGCGGAGGTGAGCGCCTTCATCAGCTGCTCGATGGCATCCACGCGATCGAGCTGATCCCCGAATGTATCCGGCCAACCGTATTCGGTCCACAAGTGCAGCTCGGTGAGGTTGGGAAGATGTCGAGAAAGAAGCGAAGGAAGAAGCCGGCAGACGAAGCTGCGTTCGCTTGGCCAACCCTCGCGTAGGTGAAGAAACGTCAGCCGCTGGGCTACAGCCGGATTCGAATGAAGGAGTGCAAGGCAGTCCTTCATTTGGACCGCGGATGGGACGACAATGATAAGCTTGGCGAAGGAGCGGCCTGCGTCCAAATGTCGTTGAAGGTCAGCAGCATTTTCGATAAGGACGTCCGCCAGATTTGGGTAGAATTCCGAGACGGGTGGGAGGGAATATGGTGCCGGGATCGTTGCAGTCTCGGAGGGCACAAGGTCTTTCGCCTCGACGCTGACTAGATTTGGGTGTCGTATAGCAAAGGCTTTCGCCTGGTCCGTGTCAACTCGTAAGTCTTCGAGGTGAACAAGTCGCAGACGCGGGAACGTCTGCCGCAAGTTGAGAGTCTGTCCCCTTCCCAGCCGGAGTGCCAAAGACTGGAGATGATTCGCGCTGTCCAGTAAGTCTTCGATCAACGACACTTCGACCGGGCCGTTCACGTCCAAGTCAAGTTCCTCCAGTCGTGGGAACTTCGTGCTGGAAAAGAGACTGGGAAACTCCCAGGAGCCAAAGTCGATGCGGAGGGAGCGCAGGGTGGACGCATGTTGGACCACCTGATCCCAGATCTGCTGCACATCTGAAGGTAAAACTTTTGGCGCGAATCCAGATGCGAAGAGTCCAAACCCACGGAGTCCGGGTCCTTGTCGTGCTTGATGAATGATGTCTGCGAGCTTTTCGAGGGTCAGTGAGGGTAGTGGAACGAAGCTGCAGTTTCCATCGCTGTCCCAGATGTGTTTGTATGGCGTGTATCTCTCTGGAAGGTAGTCGAAGCATTGAATGTCCAGGGCAACGATCTGCTGGCTCAAGACGGGAGGTAGGGACACAAAATCGGTGGCGTAGATGCTGATGTCGAGCAAAGGTGGGTTGTTGTTTGAGGCTGATGTCCGAGCGATCATGTCGAGCAGCTCATTGAGCGCATTCCAATCGCAAGGACAGACTTCATCGAAGCTAGCGCACTCATCCCAATCGTGGTGCAAGTGCCGCAATCTCAGGTACCGGATATGCTCAAGGAGGGCCTCGTTTGCTTTGAAGAACTGGAGGCGCCGAGGCACAGTCTCAAAAGGAAGATCGAGCTGTTTGACCCAGACTTGGAGAGCTTGAGCTCGAAGAGTCTTGGACACCAGGCTGAGAGTCAAGAGATCGATGCGGTCTACACTGAGGTAGTCGAGGACGAGGTGGACCAGTTCCGGAGTGTTGAAGAAGCGACGGGCTGCCATGCTGGAATGCTGAGCAGCATCGGCGCTGCATGACGACTCGACTTTCACAGTTTCATCAGATGGACGCTCCATCGTTGACAGGCTGACGTGGATAGAAGAAGGGATCAGCACGATGGTTGGTGGTTCTTCGCGAGCTCCCCTTCTGCCCTCGAATCCACGTGGGAGATAGTTTCCTTCCCGAGAGACAAAGGGAGAACGTTCTCAGACTCCCATCGTACATAGTCCACCTGACCTCTGACCCTCCTTTCACAAGCCAAAGCGATGTAGGTACCAGCGTTCAATTGTGGGTGGCCGCTTGGGCCTTTTGATCCATGGGAAGGAAGCTTGATCTAGCCAGAGAGCACGCGCATTCTGAAACTCACCCGGGCGCTTGGACCCCTTCCTCGTCAACCAAAGAGCACATGAAACCGACCCAAGAGCATGCTCTCGGAGAGGCAGTCCCAGGTTGTCCTAGGCTGCTTTGAGGAGCTCGGACCCCCTCCCTGCTCGATGAGTCATGTGTTCTTTCATCGTAAGAACACAGACCGACTGGGCTTTTGACCAGAAACGTTCTGGACATCCAAGCTGTGAAACTCTGTGCAAAACGTTGATGAAGCTTTTCGCATCTCTGTGAAATAACGTCAGTGAGCGATGGAATTGCGGGGATGGACTACGGCCGGCGTCATCAAGAGCGGGTTCGATCGAGGAAGAAGGTCAGGTGGAGACATTCGGAATTGTTTCCTCCATTTGAGGCAAGCATTTCAGGAGCAATGCCCTCCACTCTGACTCGACACGACACCCAAGTGAGATGCTCTGGGTGTCTGCACCCCCACAGCGCCAGAAAGGCGGGACCGCATCAAAGTGTTCCTTCGGCAGGACAGAAGAGGGTCCGACGTGCCTGGAAACAATCTGTTGTGCTTCCACGCCCATCGTCTAAGAGCCCACCGTCGGGGTAATTCTGCTCGACCGGGGCCACGGGCGGATGCATGCGGACCTGCATGGGGTTCCGAAGC
>LAXH01000107.1:0-59734 GCA_001006505.1 Tilletia horrida | reverse complement strand
CAGCTTCATCGAGCTGACTCCCATATGTCCCATCCTCTCGTGCCACAGGATAGTTGTTTGTTCCTCCTCCGTTGGCTCTCGTGCAAGCAGGACCGTGTGTTTGTGTGAATGTGGAGCTGCCGTGGTTGGGCGTCCCTCCACCACGTACTGACGTCCTGAGGCCTTGCCTCTCAGAACTATCTTCCCTTCCCTGTCCTTGAATACACAGCCAGATCCATCGAACCAGACGGTGTAGCCAAGGGCAGTTGTCTTTCGAATCGACAACAGGTTAAACTTGCTATCTGGAACGTGCCAGACATCAGTGAGTGTGATGACATGGCCATGTTTGGTTGCGAGGTTGATCGTTCCACCACCTTGAACAGGCAGCTTGGTGCCATCGGCAGTCTCGATGAAAGTCTCCGTCATCGGATAGTAGGTAGTGAACATGGCGCGCCGGGCGGCCACGTGCTGCAAGACGGGTCGCAGTCGTTTGAGCAGACGAACAAATGCTCGAGCAGCGATGTTGATCTCGACCGGGCGACCCTGGACGTCTGTGCCTGTCTCGATAGCAATGTCCCTGAGAGTGATACGATCAGTACGCGAGCAGCTGATATGCTCTTGTGCACCTCAAGAGGTGCTCACCAGGCATCAAGCTGAGGAAAGATGTGAGTCAGTAGAGTGTCGGGGGGACATACGTCCCGTCGCAGGAAGTAGGTACCGCCTTCCGGATGGAATCCAGCGTGCACGCAAAGCACTGGACGAGGGAGACGAGACAGATAGCAGGTCACCATGGTAGTTTGGTTCCACCTGCCAGCTCTCCGAACCGAAGCTTCGCTTGCCCCACCCGCCTCTGCCAGCTGCGCCCCTGACTTCCTAGCCACATGAGTCTTGGCCGTGGTGGTAACATGACAGGCCTTAAAGGCCCTGTCCAGAGCCTTGCAGTGCGCATCATCAGAGATCGGTTCGGTGCTGCTTCCAGGGGACTTGATGACCTTTGTGTCGTACCAGAGCGAAGAGCGCGAGAGATCTGGAAATGGCTCGTCTGAATGATGAAACCTGGATTGGGCAATGCAAAAGGTCCAGTCAGTCAGCGCTGTCATCAATGATCTTGCTCATTCAATCCTGCCCACCTTGAGAACAGATAGAGAGCCAAAGCCCCAGCAGGGCATACCACTGGATCTCTATTCCTCAGAAAAGAGCCATACTCAACTCTGCCCGCCTGGTTAGTCTTACCATTGGCCAAGATCAAGACCACCGCAAAGCACTGTGTCGGTCCTTCGCCCAGCAGATCGAGATGATGAAGGTCCGGCAGCTCTAGTTTGCGGGCGTTTTCACCCCGGAGAAGAGCGAAGTGTGAAAAAAGGAAGGCCAGACGATCGCGAAGCCCAGTCTCATTGCCCCGAGATATACAGTATCTGCTGATCTCTCCAAGCTGCTCGAGAGTATAGCCATCGAGCGAGGTGCCTGAGAGGGAAATTCTGTCAACCAACTCAGCCAGAAGAAAACGCATAATAACAAAACTGCCCACCTGTCCCACGATCGGTGTATTGTTGCTTCTTTCTGGTCCGCTCTTGCGTCTTCCGCGTGCTCAAAAGAAGACGGATCGGTCCATTGCGAGGATGTGGAGCAGAATTTACTCCTCGAGCCTGCTGCTGCACGTACAGGTCTACCATGGCTGCAACGTACGATCTGATGGTGCTCTCAGAGAGCGTCATTGTGGAAGCCTCGGACTCTTTCTTGACGCGCTTTGGCGCCCGATGCAGCACCTTTTCCTCCAGAAACAGATGCAATTTCTCTGCTGTGACTTGGTGGCTTTCGGATATGAGATCAAGAGATGAGAGGCAGATGAGAACATCAAACACAGACCGTCCATAGCACAGATTCAACACATCAATCAGAGCTCACCGAGTCATTTCCTCGTATCCTTTGCTTTCACACCACGTCTTGAATTCTTCTTGTTTGGGGACGTAGATTCGTGTGGTATTTGCGGGTCTGACGTCCGTTGCCATGGCAAGAGTACGAGACACGGCAAGGCGTTCTTGCATGGCAAGCTCTGCCATGGTCGTGACGGGAGCCAAAGAAACTGCTGAAGAGCCAGTCATGATTATTGCAGTGGACGCAACTGTGGTACTGGAGCCAAATGCAGCTGAAGAGCGCGGCATCGTGAAACTGATGATCAACGGGCATGAAGATGAGGAAATATGAAGAAGATGAATGCAGGCAAAGGTGCGAGGTCTTTGCACTTCTGAAGTGCCGTTCTTCCATTACAACTTCACGTTTCGTGCAAAGAAAATAGTGTAGCTTCGCTGCGCGGCTTGGTCATTAGAATCTGGGCATGGACTTTACAATGGACTAGGTCCGGACTGCATATTAAGGCCTTACCTGATAATTGCATGATATTCAGGTTTTTCCTAGGAAAAAATATAAAAAATTATCCAATATTTCTGAAATATCTCAGATATGATTCACTCGGCCGAGTAAGCCGCCATTTTCTCAAGCGTTGCACTTTTTAAAAATGCTACCAGTCTCGGCCGAGAGCGCGTTCTCGAGATACAACTTCGATCTCGAAAACGTCAGGCAGCTTCCAACAGCACACGCTCGACACAAGGTCCTCGAGCACTCTTCTACGCCTCAGGATCGCCGTTTTCCCGAACACTCGAAACAGCAACTAGCGCGGCTATCGATGGCTGGCATCTGTCGCACCAGGTAAGCTACCCGTGCTCCTTCTCCGCTTCCTTCGCAGAGTGGAGAGCTCAACTCAGCTTCCTCAGAC
Organism: Tilletia horrida; assembly: GCA_001006505.1. Classification (NCBI taxonomy): domain Eukaryota; kingdom Fungi; phylum Basidiomycota; class Exobasidiomycetes; order Tilletiales; family Tilletiaceae; genus Tilletia; species Tilletia horrida. The sequence continues at coordinate 56,982 of LAXH01000107.1, read as the reverse complement.
TTGCCGAAGAACGCAAGCAATGGCGTAAAGATCATCCATTTGTAAGTAATAGCCGGCTTGATGCCGAGGGTAGGTGTAGGCTGAAGACAGATCTGCTGTAGGGGTTCTACGCTCGACCAGAGAAGGCGGCCGATGGTAGTCTGAACCTTTTGAGCTGGGATGCGGGGATACCAGGCAAAGCAGGAGTAAGTGTAGACCTCGCCGAGGCTCGCCATCCCTTAACTTGACGAAGCAAGCCTATGATTTGCGCCTTTTTGTTTTCAGACACCGTGGGAAGGCGGCTTATACAAGCTCAAGATGGTGTTTCCGGAGGAGTATCCGTCGAAGCCGCCAAAAGTGAAGTTCACTCCACCGCTCTTTCATCCCAATGTATACCCCAGCGGCACGGTGTGCCTCAGTATCCTGGGTGAGTCTTGGCTTGGCGCGTTGGTCAGGATCATGGACTCGTTGTCTGACTTCGCGCCATCTTTGCATTGCGTGCCTATCTAGACGAAGACAAGTCCTGGAAGCCCTCGATCTCGATCAAACAGGTGAGCTCGTGGCCTCCAGCAATAGAGCACAAACTCTCTCTGTGTGGTGCGCATAGCTGTAGCTGACCGATGTCTCTGACCCGATTCTTGGAACATAGATCCTGACCGGCATCCAGACACTGCTGATAGAGCCCAATCCGCTAGATCCTGCGCAAGAGGAGGCGATCAAGGTATTCCACAAGGACCGCGAAGAATACGAGTGAGTTTCTGTGTCGATTCGCAGGCGTGTAACGGCAGCCAAGATATTGACATTCTTGTCACGGCGGTGGACGAACAGACGGAGAGTACGGCTTCAAGCGAAGGACATGGCCGGCACGGCATGATACCCACGGCTGATGTGACACAAGACTTGTCATGAGCAACGTTGTCTGAGACGCGAGCAGAACGGTCCCTCCAATCGGATTCAGCATCAGCCAACTCTCTTCTTATGGCGATCACGCTCGGAGACTGTAACAGACGCGACGAACCAAACGGACACGACGAGTCCGCCCAGTCGCGACCCTTCCCTCCCTCTTTGGCCCCCTTTTCTTCTCCTTGTGTAGTAGATCATGTCACGCGCGCATTTCGCATTGAAGAAGCGGTAGTCTTTCAAACTTTGTACTACATATCATCATCAGATCTTTCCTGCTGAGCGATGAGGGGACGGGACGCGTCGCGACTCGCGAGGACGTGATGCGCGTTGCTGCTCGCTCGGCGCCGTGGTGTGTGGGCGAAATTGCCGAATGTTGCCGGAGTTGGAGCCTCCCCCCCAACATTTTTGTGGAGAAAGACAAGCGTGATTGTTTCTGGCAGGAGCGGGCCGTGCGTGCGTCATGCATGCGAGTAGATTCACGATCTGAACAAGAGTCGCATGCAAGCTGCCTAGCTTCCTTTTCTGCGGGGGTTGCTGTTGTTGCTGCCAGTACTTGGTACGAGTAGCAGATCTTGTCGTGTGTCGCCTTCCCAGCTCTCCACCAACCCATTGCAGCTGGATTCACCAACATGGCAGGCGCACCACCTCCCAAGCGGGCCAGCTTCACCATCGGCGGCGGCAATGGCAACGGCAACGGCGACGACGCCGACCCACCTCGAAGGCGCGACCCAGGTCTCCGTCTGGGAGGCTTCACCTCTCTCGACAAGCCCTCCCAGGGGCTCAACGGCGACGAGGACGAAGAAAACTGGCAGCAGTATGCCAACGGAGAACAGACGCCCAACATCTCAGAGGCGGCTGAGAAGATTCGCAGAAGCTTGTCGGTAGCCTCGCTCCACGACTTGGCTCACATGAAGCCCAAGGAGATCCGCAAGCAAGTCACGTCCAAGGTATGGCGCGCACAAGACGAACAAGTGCGCGTCCCATCCGACTGGGAGCGGCTCGCCGTTCACGTCGTCCGCGGAGCTATCCGGGCTGGCAATCTCGCTTTCAGTCTTCGCGTCACCATGACTCTCGTCTTGAGCCTGATCAAGGCTTTGCGCACTCGTAAATTCCAGGGCAAGCAGCTTCTCCAGAACATGTTCGGTATCGAATCTTGGCGCTTTGCAGCCATGTTCGGAGCCTGGGCCGTTCTGTACAAGGCTACCCACAACTCCCTCCGCCTCCTCACCGCCTTCCCAGCCAAGAGGCCCCGATCCCACTCTCAACCCAAATTGACCCAATCTGGCGAAAATGCTGCTTCTTCTACATCAGCTGGAGCTATCGCACCTGGCAGCGGAGCTCACACTCCTCCACCACTCGACTCGGGAGCCAACACGCCGCGATCTGGCTATGTCAACCTCGAAGGCAAGGAGGGCGCAGCCTTGGCCAGTGAGAAGAACAAGCAACGCCAGCGCGCCTTCATGAGAGATCCCAGAAGCAAAATCTGGCATGCGTACGCCGCAGGTGCCGTCAGTGCATTGGCAGTCCTCATCGAGCGCAAGGAAACAAGAGTCATGCTCGCCCAGCAACTCTTCGTGCGCGGTCTCGAGGGCTCATACAACGTCATGCATGCCAAGAAGTGGGTCAGCATCCCCCACGGAGCCGTCTTGGTGTTCGGTCTGGCTTGTGGTCAGGTGAGTGTCCAGTTGCTTAGCAGATTCCTGCTAGTCAGAGCGTAGCTGACCTGCTCGCTTCAAACAGATCATGTACGCCTGGCTACACGCCCCCGACACACTGCCGCGGTCATATGTATCCTGGATCACCAATGCGTCCCACATTGCGCCCACAGCTCGCACGGTCAGTTTGGCGACATACAACACCGGCTCTGTGCATGAAGACACCCTGCTAGAATACTTCCCGGACCGGAAATGGCCAGAGTTGATCCCTGGCACGAATCGCTATCCCAACATTCCTCCCAACAAGACGAGCCGTCGCGGTATCACGAGCAAGAATGTCCAGCTTATCATTGACTTCCGGGACAGACTCCGCAGTGGAAAGAAGGAGTACTACCCTCCGTGCGCAGTGGTACATCCATGGGAGAACTCGCACTTTTGGAGCCCGATCGATCGCTTCGTCGAGGTCACCCGGTGGATTCTGTAAGTTGCCGACATAGGAGTGCAGTTGATCCTAAAGTTCAGCAAGAGCATGCGCTGACATCACTTCTTCGTGGCACAGGCCGGTCTACTTGACACTTCACTTTGTCCCGGCCATGTTCCTGAGAACGCGAAAGTTCTTGAAAGAGTGAGTAGGCATAGTATCCTTGGGAAGGTAGCCCCTTGCGCTGACTTGCTGCTTCCCATGCCAGTCCTCTTCGAGTATTCCTGCGATCGATCTTCGGCGCGGTCCGATCCAGTTCCTTCTTGGGTGTGTTCGTTATCATCTTCCAAACATACTACTGTGCAATGAAGGATCTGCACGAGTTTGTCAAATTCGTGAGTGACATCCCGCCAGCATCTTTTGCCGAATGGTAGCGATGCTCACAGTCCGCGATCCGTCAAACCTTGTAGCGCCCGGCGCTGAGCTCACGGGTCCCCACGTGGTTGCTCAACCTCTTTGTGCACCCCGCAACGCACTGGGTCGGCGGTTTCCTCACTGCCGGCTCTCTCTTCGTCGATGATGCTCGACGACGCGCAGAATTGGCTGCGTATGTGCTGCCCAAGGGCCTAGAGGTGAGTTGTCAGAGGACAACGCCCGCAACATCGTATCTTCAGAATCTCCTGACTGTTCCACTCCTCCACTTTTGCAGAGCGCTTGGTCCGTCGCCAGAAAGCGATCGTACGCACCGGCCGTCCCAGGTGGAGACTTGGTGCTCACATCGATCGGAATGGCCATGGTGATGGGCACGTACGCGCAAAATCCGGATCACCTCTCGGGCCTGGTACGACGGGTTGTGTATCAGGTGAGTTTCGCAGGAGCCGGTGTGACACCTGCCAGGAGAAGGGCCGGACTCTGACAATGTCTGCACTGATCAACAGTTTGTCGGACGCAACTGAGCCGAAACATCTATTTTCCATGTTCCTGCTGTACCATCTCAACATCATTGTGCTGGATTAAAATTTTTTTCTCTACAATATCACGCTTCTTCCATGCAGCCGTGCTGGACTTGAGTTGACGAGGCTTTGTACAACTTTGCTTTATTGCTTGTATGCGATTGACATTGATCAGTCTTGGCTCGGATTGGGTGACCTTCCGTCAAGAAGCGTTCATTGCTGGCTCTCGAAGATGGCGTTGATGCTCTTCCAGACCACCTGGGGAGATTGAGCAGCGTCGATGCCGGACCAGACACCCTTTTTCCGGTAGTAGTCGGTGACGGGGCCAGTCTGCTTGTGGTAGGTAGCCAGACGCTTCTTGAGGGTCTCTGCATTGTCATCCGAGCGCTGGATCAGGGGCTCTCCCGTGATGTCGTCAGTCATGGGCTTCTTTGGGGGGCTGGAGGAGAATATTGGATCAGCTCGCTCATCAAGCTGCCGGGCGCAAAGCGAGATTCCGATCGACTTACTGGAACTCCTTGTGGTATGATCGCCCACTGCCGGGGTGAATCAGTCTGCCGGTGATTCGAGAGATGAGGAGCTGATCCTGGACCTTGAGCTCGATGGCGTGCTCGATCTTCTGTCCCTTGGCATCGAGCATGTCGTCTAGCTTCTCGGCTTGGGGCACGGTGCGGGGGAATCCGTCAAGAATGAAGCCATTCTTGCAGGTGGGATTGTGTTCGAGTTGGTCCTTGATCATGCCGACCATGATGTCGTCCGAGACGAGGCCACCGGCATCCATGATCTTCTTGGCGGCGAGACCCAAATCGGTCTTCTTGCTCACTTGGTCGCGCAACATGTCACCAGTTGCGAGATGGCAGACACAGTTCTTGAACTTTTCCAGAATCTTGGGGGCCTGAGTGCCCTTCCCGGCACCAGGAGGACCGATGAGGATCATGCGGACGCCAGACTGAGCACCATCACCGCCGCCGGCCTTGTTGTCGGCTGTCAGACGCAAGGTGATCGATCGTCAGAGCTAAGAAATGGGTATGACAAGGTTCGGATGCTCAGACACTTACCTGGGAAAGGGGATGCGGGAGTACCGCGGGTGGTGTGGGTAGCCATGGCTGCTGAAGATGGAGAGACGACTTGTGGATGAGATGCGCTGGGAAGAGGAAGGGGAAGCCCGTTGGAGCATGCATGCTCGAAGAAGATGACGTTGAGGATGAGAGGGTTTGTCAATCTCGGCCGCCCTTATCGGCCGAGAGTACGTAAGCAAACACCGACGGCGATTTGCGTTTGGGGGGAATGGCGAACACGTGACAGTTTCGGAAGGAGAAGGGAAGGCAGAGAGAGAGAAGAGAGGGACGAGAGAGGGAAGGCGCACCCACCTCGTCCTCACCCACCATCCCTTTACCCCCATCCATCCACACAATCATGTTCACGCTCGCTGCTCGTCGTGGTGCTGCTTCCTCCCCCTTCCGCGCCGTCGTCGCGTCTGCGCGCTCCTACGCTACCGCCAAGCCCGCCGCGGCCGAGGTCAGCTCCATCCTCGAGCAACGCATCTCCGGCTCCGGTGCTGGCGGTGATGTCGAGGAGACTGGTCGTGTCCTGAGTGAGTATCGGCAGTAACTCGGTCCTGTGTTGATCTATTGTACTCATCCTCCCTCAATCCGCAGCCATCGGTGACGGTATCGCCCGTGTCTACGGTCTCCGAAACGTCCAGGCCGAGGAGATGGTTCAATTCTCCTCCGGTGTCCGCGGTATGGCCCTCAACCTCGAGGCTGACAACGTCGGTGTCTCCATCTTCGGTTCCGATCGTCTCATCCGTGAGGGTGACACTGTCAAGCGTACCGGACAGATTGTCGACGTCCCCGTCGGCCCCGGATTGCTCGGTCGTGTTGTTGACGCTCTTGGTAACCCCATCGACGGCAAGGGAGAGATCCAAGCCGCCGAGAGACGACGTGCCTCCGTCAAGGCCCCCGGTATCCTGCCCCGTCGCTCCGTCAACCAGCCCATGCAGACTGGTCTCAAGCCCATCGACGCCATGGTTCCCATCGGACGTGGTCAACGTGAGCTGATCATTGGTGACCGTCAAACCGGTAAGACTGCCGTCGCCATCGACACCATCCTCAACCAGAAGCGATGGAACGACGGCCAGGACGAGTCCAAGAAGCTCTACTGTGTGTATGTTGCCGTCGGTCAGAAGCGCTCCACTGTTGCCCAACTAGTACAAGTGTTGGAGAAGAACGACGCCATGAAGTACTCTGTCATTGTCGCCGCTACTGCGTCCGAGGCTGCCCCCCTGCAGTACCTCGCTCCCTTCTCCGGCACCGCCATCGGTGAATGGTTCCGTGACAACGGCAAGCACGCCCTCATCATCTACGATGACTTGTCCAAGCAGGCCGTCGCCTACCGTCAAATGTCCCTTCTTCTCCGTCGTCCCCCCGGTCGTGAGGCTTACCCCGGTGACGTCTTCTACCTCCACTCTCGTCTCCTCGAGCGTGCCGCCAAGATGAACGAGAGCCACGGTGGTGGATCCCTCACCGCCCTGCCCATCATCGAGACCCAGGGTGGTGATGTCTCTGCTTTCATTCCCACCAACGTCATTTCGTGAGTGCCGCTCACCACCTTGCTACCTTCCTCAGGGGTCAATCTAACAACCTTTTCCCTTCCAGCATTACCGACGGACAAGTCTTCTTGGAGGCGGAACTGTTTTTCAAAGTACGGTTTTGATTGCTGGCTATGACAAGACGTTGAACTGACCATCCTTCCGATCTCTTTTCTACAGGGTATCCGTCCCGCTATCAACGTCGGTCTCTCCGTATCTCGTGTCGGATCCGCCGCCCAGACCAAGGCTTACAAGGCTGTCGCTGGTTCGCTCAAGCTTTACCTGGCCCAATACCGTGAGCTGGCTGCCTTCGCCCAATTCGGTTCCGACTTGGACGCCTCCACCCGCGCTGTCCTCGAGCGTGGTGCCCGTCTGACTGAGCTGCTCAAGCAGGCTCAGTTCACTCCTCTCTCCACCGAGGTCCAGATTCCTCTCGTCTACGCCGGTGTCAACGGTCTGCTCGACGAGATCCCCACCGACAAGATCAGCGAGTGGGAGGCTAGCTTCAGGGAAAAGCTCGAGAGCTCCCACTCTGACATCCTCGCCGAGGTTGGAAAGGGACAGATGACCAAGGACCTTGAGCAGAAGAGTAAGTGATGGCATCGATCGGAAGACTCCGAGCAATTGCAGCAACTGGGGCTGATCTATCCATCACTCACACAATTTTCACAGTCTCTGCCGCCGTCAAGGAGGACGTCAAGGCTTTCCTGAGCGCTTGAAGAGCAACGTTATAAAATAGACCATCACATCCTCAGTCGCCGCACAGCAACCTCATCCTCGGCTGTGCCCGACCATGTCAATCTTCCGCTCTTTCTTCCTTCCTGTTGCTTTACCAAAATCCTTCTGGAGCTTCACACTGTCCATGAACGTTGCTCATCCTTGTTCCTCAACTTACAACCGTCGACGAAAAGAAAAGAAATTCTCAAGCCTATCCCCAACCCTCTCTTGAATGACGACGCGCTTTCTAGTGGCTCGCCACGCTGATGGCTACGGATGGCTTTGACGAGTCTATATGCATTGACAGAGGCTACGGCGAGGCGAGATGAAGAACAATTGGGAGAAAAAGAGGGACAGTGCACACTCAGTCGTATTCGCGCCGTCTGGAAGCGAAGAATGATGAGGCATGACCAGGGTATCGCGTCTTCGGTCCAAGGTGGGTAACACTGTGCATCCGTCAGTGTCAGCGCTATCAGTCGAGTTTGTAACTCTGGTCTTCACCGCCCAGTAAAATCTCGACCGTCCATAATCTGGTGAGACGGAGGATGGAAGAAACGTCAGGATCAACAGGAAAGGTGAAGTCCGGCATGGCCTCATGGAGAACATACAGCAAACAGCTAGCGATGGTGAGGAATCGCCAATAGATCTGATGGCTTTGGTCGAGCAACAGCAGGTGGCTGTACACCGCAATCAATATCAGTCGGGAATACGAGATCAGAATCATGATGACTGTAAAGGAGGAACTGCGAATCAGTCTTTCAATGCGGTGGGCCGCAGAGCTTCGCAGGGATACGTACAGGCTCCAAACTAATGAAAACGGGCGGCATACGAAGGTGAAGCGTCAGAAACTGTTGGCGCTCAATATGGGTGAGCTTGCAACGTATACTCACCGGCTCCTCATCCCGCAGCCTTCTCTCGCCCGGATGGCGGAAATCTTCTTCATCCTCGCCATCGCTCTCCTCCAAGATTGCATTCGCTCCCACCGAAGCTGCACCGTTTCCTCTTCTCCTGAGCCCGTTAGCCGACGGCCGGCTCCGAGCCCCCAGTAATTCGAGGCCGTCCCCCTCGCCGTCTGCTTCGACTTCGGTCTCGTCGCCCAGACCTAGATCAAGCACTCCAGCCGGATCGTTGTCCACGTATGTAGGTTCTGGAATACCTTCTGACTCTGTTCCTAGTCGACTGAGGGGTGCTGCTGTCGATGCAAGGACCGTTGGCGCAGCGGAACCGCTAGCCTCCGGTGCATCGGGATCAATTCCTGGTCTTCCAAGTCCTGCAGACGACAGTGGCGCTGGCGTGGAAATGGGTGCACGAACGCCCGAGTTTCGCGGCGAGCTGCGGGTATACGCTCTCTGAGGCGTTCGGCCCGCAGCCGGATCTACACCAGAACTGACTCCGAGCATCCGACTGGTCCGATTCGCCGAGTAAGGTGCGGCGACTGCATTTGCATGAGCGTTCGCCTTTGCCCACCTAGCATCAGCAGCTGCGTTTCTCCTGGCAGCCGCCGCGTGTGCATTCGCGTTGGCTTTGAGTCTTGGTAAAATGCGGATGGCAGCATAGAGAACGACCAGGCGGTACACCAGACTGACGATGACGCTGGCTGGGAGGACTGAGGCTGCGGCTGCGATGAAATCGATGGATTGGGTCAAGGCGTAACCCAGGGTGCTCCAGAGAGCTTCGGTGCTCTCGATGACGATACGGGGCAGATGTTTGGAAGGATCAAAGAGTGTCGAATGGCCGGTGGCAGGTGAGCCCGGTTCCGCTGGGGCCACGCCAATGCCGAGGAACAGGAGTAGGGAGGCGGCGACGCTCCCGCCCTTGGCTCCACTTGCCGCCGCGCCCGCCGCCGCATATTTGAACGAGCGAATCAAAGCTAGAGGATCGGCAGTGAAAGCGAGGCTGTCGGGTAGCTGTACGACATTGAAGGTGACGTAGGCTGCAATCATCGATGTTTCGACGACATTGCCTCTTGAGAGCGCGAAACTGATGGCGGTCAGCCAGAAGACGGAAGAGACGCAGGCTCCCACAGCAGCTGCAGCGCCTGGTCTGCCGCGAGTTGCGCCCTCAAAGGACAACACCAGGATGATAGCGGATATGACGTAGGTGAAGGCCGACTGAATGCAGAACAAACCAGGAAGAATTTAGCATAGGAGCCTTTGAGCGCATGAAGCAGCACTCACAAGGAGGAGAAACAAAATCTGCCAAAGCTCGGCAAGGCCGATGTTTGACTTGGGCACCAGGCGGCCCAACAACGATGTCGGGGCACGCTTGGACGAGACGCGCGGTCTTCTCAGCGAAGAGGCGATGCTATTGAGGAGTAGGCCGGTGTCAGTGGACGCGAGAACGCACGCGAACAACCAGACTTGTACTCACAGAGATCGCGAGAGACCGCCGAGAGACTGTATGACGAGAAGCGTCGAGACGGCTTCGAGAAGCGAGAAGACGGGAGAGCTAAAGCGCAACAAGGCAGACCACGAGGGCGGCACGCGTTTGGCAACCCAGAAGAAGGCGGATACGGCTGCTGCAAATGCGCGTTGGGCCTCCTCGGAGGTGGGAGGTGTGAGCAGCCATTCGACGAAGCTGGCTATGTGTTCGGGAGCCGAAGGCGGAGGAGGTGACGCGTGCGCATTTGATCGTGCTGAGTTTCCTGTGAAAGGCAGCTTGTTGACTGCCGCCGAGGCAACTGCGGCTGCAGCTGAGCCTAGCCCGTTGGCGACACCGGTGGATCCTGCTACGGCGGCAGAGGACGCAGAACTAAACGATGCTGCAAGGCTTCCTCCTTCTGAGCCTGCGGCAGCTGCTGCGGCTGCGTTTCTTCGAACTTCTGCAAAGTAGGACTCGGCAGGTGGAGAGTAGACATTGAAGCAGACGAGGAGGGAGATGGGAATAACGAGGATTTGGAAGGCGGCGAGAAAGTGGCCTATTGGTTCAAAGCGGGTGCGCTTGACAACGAGGCGAAAGGTGGAGAGGAGAGCGTAGTATGAAGCCAGCGAGGCAGAGTAGGCGAGGAAGCAGTCGCGGCCGCCAAGGTCGAGAGAGAGGGGCAGGAAGCAGAGCACTTGCAGATAGACAACCAGCCTGCCGACCGAGGTGAGGACGCGGTTGATCAGACTGGCCATCGCGAAAGACGAGTGTCAGAGGAGAGAGAGGGGAAAGCGCGCTTGGGGGGTTCCTCGGTAGAGCAGCTAGCAGGCAGAGAAGCTCGTCAGCATTGCTCAAGCACAGTCGCAGGCTTCCAACAGACGCGTCTCTCTTCTGCTAGGATTCGGTAGGCGTGACCGACTATAAGGTGATGGGTGTCGAAGGTTGGCAAGGGGAGAGAAAATCTCCGCAACACCGTGTTGCGAACATCGTACGAGTAGGTCGGCCAACTCTCGAAATTTTTGGGAGCTTCTCAATCCTTTCTTCTCGTTTGTGAGCAACAGTGTATGTATGCTTCTCCACCATCTTGTACGTTCTTGTGCTACTCATCCTTTGATCACACCTGCAGCAATGGGACGAGGCAACCGAGGAAAAGGTGACCGCAGAGGCAGAGGAGGAGGTGGTGGCGGCGGCGGTCGAGGCAGAGGAAGAGGCAGAGGCGGCGGCAGAAGTGACGGCCAATCCAGAGACAACAACGGCAGCAGCGCGGGCAATGACAACGCTGGCTACGGCAACAGCTGGAAGGATAACCCAGAAAACTTCTTCAACCCGGCCTTTGAATCCTACTACCTCGAGCAGCGTCTCCTAGACTCGGCAGACGAATGGAAGGCCCTCATGAGAGCATTCAGGCAGCCTCTCCCAACCACCTTTAGAATCACATCGGGCGTACCCACAGCCGTCTTGCTCGAGGACGCAATGAACACCGAGTGGGTCCCCTTCCTCAGCAATGTCAAGCTGCCACGCGTCGGCGCAGATGCAGGTCTCAGGTCCGATCCCTCAAAACCCAATCTTCCCCTCGTAGCAGATGGGGAAGCACAGCAGCAAGTTACCGGGGCTGACCCGGACACGAAAGCTGAGGAGGGTTCGACAGACGCAAACGACTCTGACACTTTCGTCCCTCCTCCCTCCAAAATCCCCTTCTACCGTCCCTACGGTCTCGGTTGGCAGCTCGACGTCAAGAAGAATGTCATCCGGAAGCACCCCGCTTTCAAAGCTTTCCAGCAATGGCTCGTCCACGAAACCGACTCGGGCGCAATCAGCAGACAAGAGGCCGTCAGTATGGTGCCTCCTCTCTTCCTCGACGTCCGATCCGACCATCTCGTCCTCGACATGTGCGCCGCCCCGGGCAGCAAGACTGCGCAGCTAGTCGAAATGCTCCACACCCGTGGCCCTTCCACCTCGGCTCCTTTACCACGCGGACAGTACGATGCCACTCCCGAGGGATTGGTTCTAGCCAATGACTCTGACAACAAACGAGCTCATATGCTGGTGCATCAAGCATCTCGTATCCCATCCCCTAACCTCATGGTCAGCAATCTCGACGCGTCCATGCTACCCCGCATCGATGTGCCCTGGCTACCACCTACTTCCCTAGACGCTCCTCCGCCCACGAGACATACCATGTGCGAACTCAAGTTTGACCGCATCTTGGCCGACGTACCCTGCTCGGGCGACGGCACTCTGCGCAAGAACGTTCCCATTTGGAAGGATTGGCACTCTCAGAACGGACTGGGCTTGCATCCCCTTCAACTTCGTATTCTCCTCCGCGGCCTCGCCCTCCTGCGCGAAGGCGGCAGACTTGTCTATTCCACCTGTTCGCTCAACCCGCTCGAAAACGAGGCCGTTGTTGCTGCTGCCTTGAGGGAGCATGGTGCCTTGAATGCAGACGGCGGTGATGTTCATCTGGTCGATGTCAGTTCGGAGATTCCAGAGTTGACCAGACGACCGGGCAAACGGTCCTGGAAAGTCACTCCCGGGCGCGGCAAGCATCTGTACGCTGGCGGCAGCAAGGACGGAAGCGCAACAGCGTCCGCGGTCGAGGAGGAAGAGGGAGAAAAGCAGCCCACGTCGACAGACACGACAGGCCCTGTGGATTACGTCGACTATGAACATTTCATCAGCACCATCTTCGCCGGTCAGAACCCGCAAGAAGTGAAGGCAGATGCCGTCCGACAGACCGAGGACGGCTCAAACATCAAGCTCACATGCCAGCGCAGCGACATGCGGGACCGTGCCTTGGATTCGACATGGCTGCCCAACTTCCCCTACGTCGACTCTTGGGAGCAGCTTCGCGAGCGCGACCCTTCGCTCGCAGGCCGCACACCAAAGACACTTTGGGCCCCTGCCTCGGACGAGATCGCTGACAAGCTCGACCTCGAACGATGTATGCGCTTCTATCCGCATCTGCAAAACACTGGCGGCTTCTTTGTGGCCGTGCTGGAAAAGCGTCCTCCCAAGGGAGGCTATGCCCATGGCGAGCAGGGCTTGGCAGCTGGTATGCGAAGGGCCATCGAACGCTTTGATGACCTCAAAGCATCAGGCACAGCGTCTGCTGCTGTCTCTGCGCCTACCAATGGCGTAAAAAGAGACCTCAGTCCGGATCCAAAGTCTTCGACTAGCGACGCCAAGCGCGCCAAAGTAGAGACACCCACAGACCAGTCTGCTGCGCAAGGTGTACCTACAGTTGCTGACCCCAACTCGCATATCAAAGCGGACAATCACGCGGTCGATCGAGCTGCCAAGGCGTCGAAACAGGCAATCGGAGCAGCCGACTTTGGGCACGGGCAACCGAACGGGATGCCCTATCACGAAGACCCGATGACATTCTTGACAATGGCTGATCCAGAGGTCCAGTCTGTGATTGACTACTTCAAGCTCAGTATCGACGCTGCCAGCGCCGACGCCAACGGGACTCTCCGATTTGAGCCACGAAATCTTCTCTCTCGAAACGCAGAGGGCAAGATGGTCCGCGGAGTCAGTCTGGTCTCGTACTCGGTCCGGGCGATCATTGCAGGTGGTGGCAAGCCCAATAAAGTACCAAAGAAGGATGATGACGGCAAAGTCGAGCTTGATGGCGATGGCGAAGTCATCATGACGGATTCTCCTCATCCGCATCTGAACCCCGTCCGACTCCGGCTCATGTCGGCCGGTGTGAAGCTGTTCCAACGGCAAGATTCGACCAAGGCTAGCTTGGCGGACATCAACGTGCCTTCGTGCAGATGGCGCGTCACTTCTGACGGCCTGCTCGTGCTGCTACCTTTCTTGAATACGGAACAGAAAATTGTCAAGATCAGCATGAACGAACTGGCGTTCCTGATGAGCACGAGCTACCCATCGCTGTACGATATCGAGGAACAAGCGCCTGCGCTCCTGCCCAAGGTCCGGAAAATGGTTTTGGGCAGTCACATTGTGCAAGTGGGCGGTGAGGATGCAGTGGACGAGCCTGAGCTCGGGCCAAATCCGGCGGGAACGTCTACTAGACCTGATGGAGAAGAGGACGGTGCTCGCTCAAACGAGACAAGGGCGCAGAGGATTTACCGCGCCCGGGAACAGTGGATCGGTAAGAAACTGCCCGTCTCGATCGCGTTGCCCATCTGGAAGGCATCGGCAAGTGTGAATCTGATGATCGACAAGCAGGTGAAGAGGTGTGTATTCTCTCGTGTCATCCATTTGTTTGGTGTCTTGCTGACTCTGCTCTCTCTTGGTTTTAGCGCTATGAGCTACAGACTGTTTGGATGCGACCTGAGCTCGGCGACGGGTGAGCGACAATTCAATGCTGCTCCTCCCTCTCGAAAGAAGGGTAAAGGCGGCCGTGGAGCCGACCAAGAGTTGGGTGATACCGAAGACGCCGCCATGGCAGCAGCCGCCTCAGCTCTTGCCTCTACTTGAATGCACGCATCAACACCACTCGCTGGCTTCTCATGATGTAGTCTTGGCGTAGGCTTGCATTTTACGTCTAAAATTGTACACTGGAACCTTATAGAGCAGCTTGAGGGTCCCCAAAGTGCCTGTAGATGGTCGCCAAAGGGTGATGAGGTCCCAGTCGTTGTGGAAGGAAGTCAAGGAGGGCACTCACCGAATGTATGCCCTGCCCACTTCTTCGATCATGTCATTTGCCAGGAAGGCACGCCCATTTCTTCGGAAGCCTTCTCTGGAGCAAGTCCTTGCAATGATGCTGGCACCGTATGCAGCCAGAAGAGGTAATCTCTCCTCTAGAATCGGCGCCTCGCCTTCCGATGGACCTGTTGGTAGTTTGCGATCCGAGGTGCCCTTCGAGTATACTGATGCCCAAGCTAGGAATGTGCTCAGACAGCCTGCAAGGATGTCCCCTTGCCCGCCGCAGCGCTTCAGACCTCCTGGTTCATCTGAGAGCAGGACCTCATGCGCATTGGCAATCCTGTCCACCTTGCCCTTCTCCAATATGGTCGGACCCTGCAATGCGCTGCTGAGCTGCTTGGCAGCCTCGTCAGGATTCGACTTGTGGTCGATGTTCAACTTGGAGCAGAGTCGATCAAATTCGACCACATTGGGTGTGAGAACTGCGCGCTTGTATCCCCTGATGATGTCCGGATCGTTCTGCAGGAGCCAGAGACCATCTGCATCGACGACGACGTAGAGATTGTTCTCTCTTGCGAGCTCGATTGCGATCCGACCGCAGTCCTGCATGTGCTGATCCCTACCCAGACCAGGACCCACAACGACGCTGTGGAGCCGTGAGAAGATTGACCGCATATCTTCACGAATCTGGTCGAGCTGCTTGTCTTGATCAAGGATCCGGTGAACGATGAGGTCTGGGGAGTACGTCTTGATCACGTTGCCCGCGCTAGGTTCGCAGATGGTGTGGCTCATGTCTGCGCCGAGCTTCATCGACGCCATTGATGCGCTGGACAGAAACAGTCAGCTACTCTGATCAGATTCTTCATAGCAGCTTCTCTGCATTGATAGATGACCTACAAGTAAGGAGCGCCGGTGTAGTCCTTGCTGCCGCCAACAATGCCGACTCTGCCGGCCTGGCCCTTGTGCA
This sequence comes from Tilletia horrida, assembly GCA_001006505.1. Classification (NCBI taxonomy): domain Eukaryota; kingdom Fungi; phylum Basidiomycota; class Exobasidiomycetes; order Tilletiales; family Tilletiaceae; genus Tilletia; species Tilletia horrida. Next base: position 41,822 of record LAXH01000107.1, on the reverse strand, counting down.
GCTCTGCACTGAGAGGCGGGATGATGGCCTTGACCTGGGCCAACAGCTTGCGCGCCGCGGCTGAGGAGGAGGAGGACGCTGCTGAAGCTGACATGTCTACCGATCCGAAGCCCACGAGTGTCGGCGCTATACTCGTACTCAAGTTGGAAGCTCGATGGGACGCGATTTGATCGAGATCTTCTGGAAGGTGAATGTGTCAAGTCAAGATGGTTGTCGCCCGATCCAGCATGAGATCAACACTACAGAGCGCAACACGGTGTCGCGCTGAACCCTGAAGGCCAACACCTCAACCATTCTTCGCAACGCACGGGTCGCCATCGCGAGCAGCAGGCTCAGACCAGGAAGCAAGGATGGCAGCAGCAGCTTCAGCGCCAGAGGAGAATGGGCTCCCCTCTTTTTCTCTCAGTGTGAAGCTACGGCAGGTTCTGGCTGACGTTCCCAATCCCGACTCTGTGCGAGATGCGCTGGCAGCAATTGCTTATCTCTATCCCTCACCCTCTTCTTCATCGAGCCGGCCGGTCGACATCACTCGGGCAAGGAAGAACGTGCTCGATGATCTCGACGCTCACCTACTCTCAGCTGCACAGCAGGTTCACTCGGCGTATGCCCCCGCAGTCGCCGCTATCGACCAGCTGACGCCGTTGATCGACGACATTGTCGCAGAATCAGAGCGCATACATTCTCAAGTTGAGGGCATCTCCAAAGACACCGCCAACGTCCTCTCGGAATCAGAGAGCTTGCAGAAGCAGCGAACTACACTCAGCTGGCAATCCGGCCAAGTCGCAGCCTTCCTGAAAAAGTACTCTCTAAGCGACGCTGAGCTCCTGATCCTCAACAACCCGGCAGCAGCAGAGGCAGCAGCGGTCTCCCAGGCTGCCAGCTCAGCTGCCTCCAGCAGCAACAGAAGGAATTCTGTGGCCCCTCCTATCGAATCTGTCACTACAACTGGCTCACATGGCATTGGAAGGCCATTGTTCGACGTAATCGACAGACTCGAGCATATTCGACAAGATTGCGCAGAGCTGTTGGGGCTGATCGAGGAGGAAGAGGAGGAAGTGGAGGATCAACCAGAGACACAGGCACACGTGGGCAAGCCCGAGGCTAAGATCACAAGTCCCAAGGAGCAACCGACCTCCCTGGCGAGCGCACTGCCTATCACTCGAGACCCGTCACAGAAGAAGGACATGATGAGAGCTGGGTGAGTTCAGATGTGAATCTGCTTTTGGAATAGTCGACGCCCTGTTTGACCAATCTTTCGCACCACTGCCACAGAATGCACATTCTCAGACTCACATCAGAACAGCTCAACACTGCTCACTCTCGTCTGGCGCGCTGGTGTACCTTCGAATTCCGCCAACCGTTCAGAGAGGGCGTCGAGGTCAGCCCTATCATGCGAGAGGCCGTGCAAAGACTGGCGGAGGGAGGACGAGAAGACCTGTTAGGGTGAGCTAGAGTCGTCGCACTTCAGTCAGTGCCTTGAGTCTGCGCTGACTCATCTCATTCGTTCTTCAGGCCCGCCCTATCTACTCTCACTCAGACACGCTCCACCGCCCTCACACAGGCATTCAACACAGCCCTCACCCAAGGCGGCCCACCTCCATCCTACTTGCCTAGGCCAATCGAGCTTTCTGCACATGATCCGACCCGCTACGTTGGAGATATGCTCGCATGGGTGCACCAGGCTCTCGCATCCGAGCGGGAGCTATTAGGAAGTCTCGTCGGTGTGGGAGATGATGATGAAGCAGATGCCGCGCATGAACTTGGTGCTGTTTCATCTTCAATGTCCCCTTCCTCACGGTCACAACAGTCTCAGTCTGCGATTGGTCGCAGAATAGGTCAGCGACGCCGATGGAGTGTGAATCCAGCCGAAGTCATCGATATGATGCAAGGTTCCGATGATGCAGCCGCTGCATCGTCCAACACTAGCGAGGCACTTGCTGGGTCCCTAGCTTTGGCATCCGCTCGTACTGCCCAAAAAGGCATTATTCGACCTCGTGAACGACTCCGAGATCTGCTAGATCGTGATCTTGAAGGCTGCTGTCGACCATTGAAAGTGAGTGTGCGAACGGGACCGGCACGCATATTCAAGCGCACTGGAGCCTTACACAATTTCTCTTCCTGCAGGTTCGAGTTACGCAGACGTTGCAATCTCAAGAGGGATCTATCACAGCATTCAAGCTGGCAAGTCTCATCGGCTTTTACAGCAGTACCATGGATCAAACGATCGGCAAGTCAGCCTCACTTAGCGGGGCGTTGAGAGAGTCAGTGTGGTTCAGATCCTGGCATCAAGTCTGAGTTCGCGTATCTAATCTGGGCTTCCTCCGTCGTGTTCAGTCTGACCACAGCAGCATACAGCGCATTTTTTTCCAACCTGGAGCGGCAGGCAAATGGGCTTGCCAAGTTTGTAGACGTAAGTTGCTCGCCTTATTGACTGCGCTCAGTAGAACACGCGTTTTTGACTCTTACATTCTCCTTCTACTGAACAGCCCCCAGAGTCTGATCTCGCTCCGCCGCCTCCTCTATTTGGGGCGAGCTCGACCCTCAAGGAGCTGCTTGCCCTTCATCTGAGCGCCAAGGAGGAAGACGCTCTCTTCAACACTGACAACGGCGAGAAAAGCGCGTCGGATCCAGTCTCACTGAACGATTTCACCCATGTCACCACAAGGCTGGTAGAGCCGATTCTGAAGATGGTCGACCGGATGGCTGAGGCTCTGCGTCTCGCGGTCGCTAGACGCAGTCTTGGCTCCACTGGCTATGCTCGGCTCGGCGTTTCGTTTGCAGGTCGAGGCTCAGGCAGCGTGAAACCCTCACAAGGTACTGAAGTTGTAGAGACATGGGAAGAGGCCGTCTTTCTTGCAAATTGCTGGAGCCACGTCTTAGTGAGTCGAAATGCGCTCCCTCTGAAATGTGAGAGCACAATGCTTAGAGACTGATCATGTTGTTGTGATCAGACAATCTTGAGACCCTACGACTTCGTGGAGTCAACAGTGCAAGATGTCACCAAACGGGTGGATTCGAAGGCGGAGGTGCTGTCAGATCTCTACGTAAGTTCATAACTCAGCTCAGTCTTACTCTGCCTGACACTGAAATCTGCCTCTTCCCCCACCAGTACAAATACCTTCTCAATCAAAGTGGCCTCGCTGGCATCCTGCCTGCAGATAGCCCCGCGGGCTCGACCGAAGAGGTGACATTGTCAACTGCGCAGGCGGAGAAGTCACTGGACGAGCTCGACAAGTTCCTCGCGTCGCCGACGGCCTTAATTATTTCACATCCTGCCTTGAAGAAGCTCCAACCAGCCGATTTGCGCAACGGCATACACGCTCGGTCTCTCGCCAAGCTGGCCGATGCTTATCAAGTTATTTACTCGCGCTACAGCGAGGCCGATGCGACAAAAGGAAGTATTGTGCTTCGGCGCACACCGGAAGAAGTCAGGCTGCTACTGGGAGCAGGCCACAGTGCCTGAAACAGTCGCAGACCCTACCGCATTTGGCAATAGCAAATATTGTATCGATGTCACAGTGACAAATTGTGCGAGGGGGCTTGCCTCTGGAATTATACAAGCACAGTGTTTCCGACATAAGCAACAATGGCTGCTGTCAAAATCGATGATAGCAGATTGACCTGGAGACGCAGGACTGATCAGTCATGATTGGCTGCTTTCCCTCGGGGGTAAAGCCAAGGAAGCTCACCTGGTTGTTCGTCAGCACGTCGTTCCCAGTGATGACAACCCACTCGGATTGCTTTGCACCTGGCTTCGCGCGCTCCTGAGGTGGCAGGCGGCCCAAGAGGACTTGTTTTGTCTCTTTGGAGTAGTACGTACGTTGCAATGTCGCTCCCATCACCGAGTCAATCTGGTAGAACTTGCGAATCGTGAGAATGCATGGCACCGCGAAGGAGGACGGGGCAGAAGAACTCACCATCGAACCAAGCAGACCTCCGAGTCCGCCCAGGGCTACGATTGCCAGCCAGCTATAATGGTCGTCCGTCACTTTTGTTCTCAGCCAGGACGCTGCACCCTGGTGTGCGGAGCATGCCGAGTTCGAGAGGTATGTCGTCAGAGCGGCAGTGATACCGATCAGGAGGCCGCCGAGCAGGGACATCAATGTTCCCAAGGGCGAGATGCCGCCATTTGTGCCTGGTGGGACCTGCAGAGCCGAAGATTCAGTCACCGACTAGGAGGAATGACTTCCGTGAGGTAAATGCAGTCGCTCACCTGACGGAAAGGATTCAGAACCAACACAGGCTTCGAGCGAGCCAGAATTCCAAGCTCAGAGGCCAGCGTGTCACCCATGCAGCACTGAGAGATACCCATCAGGAAAAGAGGTCAGCTTCAGTTCCATACGTACGATGCAATGAAAGTCTCTAAGACGCACCGCGAAATGGCCGAGAGCAAGAAGCAGGAGGGTTCGACTCCATCCATCAGTGGCGCGAGGAGAAATCGCACAGAAGCCGGCTCCATTTTTCCACTCTTCCAGTGCGTTTGGCGGGATACCCAGCTGAGCGGTCAGAGACGTGGCCAATCCCTCGTTTCCATATAGGACTCGGAACAGGACCGCACTGATGAAGGCAGTCAGGGAGTTGCACAGAACTTGCATTGCGTCTCGCTGACCACCAGCGTGGGCCTTGTGATTGGCCGCATCGGACTGGGCAGCGCTCTTCTTTGGCGAGTCCACGAGTTCACGCTCGAGCGTTGCCTTGATGCCGGCTTTGACTTTGGTCGCCCTCGAGCCAGTAAGATAGAAGACGAGGAGCATGACTCCAAACGTAGGCAATGGATTGGCAAGTGTGCCATATCCGGCTACCAACGCCGCGAGAGCGCCAGACGTCGACAGTGACCCTTTTCGGACTCCGTGAGCGGCTAGGAGCACTGTGAGAGCAGCTGGGAGCGGATAGAGACGTAATCCAGACATCATTCCGTATCAGTTGACTGCGGATGCCTTCAGGCTTGACCACCTCGTTTACTGATGGCAGAGATGCAGTTTGTAGAATGAGCAACGAAAAAACGTTCGGCACAGCTGGTGCGTCATCGGGCAGAAGGCTGGGGGAAACATTTCTACACATTCATTGGATGTGACGCCCTTCCGCTTTGATTGATCCATAGCAGCCTACAGCTTGGGATTCTGGGAATTGGCACTGTCACGCATCAAGTGGAAGCTGAGGCAGGTGCGGGTCTGGGCAGTTTCAATTGCAATATCTATTTTACTACTGGGATCAGCTCACAGATGCATCAGTAGTTTAGTGGTAAAATAGGTGTTTGCCATCTGGAACAAACCTACACCTGCCGGGGGTTCGATTCCCCCCTGATGCAAGCTTTTTGCTCCATGTCTTCACCAGGAATTTCCCTTTGTGTTCGCCGCCAGTTCATTCACTTGTGCCTGGCCATTTCTCCCTTTTTCTTAACCAGCATGAGTCTGCCTAGCTTTATACCACCCAACCCGCTTGTTCGTGGAGAACGGACGTACACATTTGGCCGGGCTCGTGTGCTGACGGCTGGAGCGGACGCATTTGCGAACCCAACTGCTGCGGCCACAACTGTGCCCTTACGTTCCGAACATCTGCGCAAAGTCTTTGACATTCTTCAACTCAGCCTGTTGCGCGGAGACGGTCCCCGAGCGGCAAGAGCACTGAGGATATTGATCAGAGCGAAGGAATGGAGGCATTCTGATCTGTGGCGGTACGGATTGGCTGTCGCGGGACTGCTTGGACGGGACGCTTTCTTGAGCACTTCACGAGCTCGTCAGTATCAAGGTTCGGATCAAGACGAAAAGCTTCGCAGACTGTCGGAGGAAGCTGCAACATTGAGGCGACTCGCATATTTGCGTGGCCTCTATCGAGCCAAGCAAGCCTTTGTGAGTGTGGCAAGGTCTATCTGGGAAATATTGGGGACTGATCGCTGATCCGAGCTCTCTACTGGCTGACTACAGCGAGCCGATCTTCTTGTCCAGATCGTCTACGAGCTCATCGAGCTGAAACGCTATGAGGAGGCCATGCGTGAACTCGAGTTGTGAGCAATACTGCATCGCACTTTCTCTTTGAGCCTGTTCTGAACACTCCTCCCTTTCATCTAAGCGTGCTCGATACCCATCCTTTCCGGAACTCTCCCACCTTGCACCTGCTCGCCGGTGTGCTGACTCTGGATTCCGGGTTGCACACCATCTCTACCCAGGGTGGTGCAAGAGCTGATATTTCAGACCTGCCTCATGGTGTGAAGCGCGTTGCGGAACACCACTTCGAGCGTTCTCTGTCCGCAGCCCGTAGAGATGAATCCGAAATCCAGCACTCGATCGAGAGTCGGATCGAGGGCCAGCGCAGGAGGGACGAGCAACATCACGCCCGTCGCCAGGATCTGCTCCGAAAAGAGTTGGAGAAGTCGCAACAAGCGCTCGACAGACGCACAGACTTGCTCTTGGAGCCTGCCGAATTTGCTCGGTTTGTCGAGGGGAACAAAGCCAGACGCAAACAAGCGGCACTATGGCGGCGGGATCCTGGCATGACTCGATTGCCTTCACGCAAGAAGACAGCGCAGAGGTATCAGGGTCCCGCGAGCTGGACGGCCAGGGAGGCTCATTCGCGCCTGATCCCCGAAAGCGATGTCGATCGGGACGAGGATTGCGTTGATCAGCTCTCTGCTGTTTCAGACGACGACGAGGAGCATCAAATTGCGCCATCAGGTTCTGCTCAGGCTGAGCCAAGGACAGCGGGCGATAACCCGGATCTTGATGATGATGTTCATATGGATGAGAACGACGGCGACGAGGAAGACGTCGAGCAGCAGGTGGCGGATGCTCTCCATGCTCTCGATCCAACTGAGACGGCACACGCGGAGGATGAGACGGAGGATGAGGCTGAAGCAGAGACGTACAGGGCCCGCCAACCGTCTGTGTTTGCGGTCGCATCAGAGCTGATCAGCGGCTGGAACAGAACTGAGGGCGCTGACGGACCAAGGATATGGGAGGCAGACGCTGCCCAGATGTACTTACGGCAGCTTCGTTCAGAAAGCAGCAATGATTGAATACAACATTAAGATCTGAATTCTCTTTTGAGATGCCGAGCAAACATGATACAAAGCGATGCAGTATTGCGATGGTAGTGAGTATCTGTTCAGACGAAACGCCAGATGGAATCCGGCCCTTTTCGAGTTTTGAAGGCGGCAAAGGAGCGACAAGCAAAGTAGGATGTGGTCATGACGAAGGCATATAGGGGAAAGAATGTGGACCACGAGGCGCCTTCCGGGTTCATGAATTGGTCTGGGTCGCGTGGTGAGTATAGTCCAGGGGCGAAGTACCTGAGCGCGGGGCCGAGGAACCCGAGCAGCAGCTGATGGAAGAAGTAGAAGAAGAGCGCTTGCACTCCAAAGGTGGTCAACACCGTCTTGAGGGCGCCTAGAGGACGGCTCTTGAAGGAAAACAGCGAGGAGAAGAAAGCAAGCAGGAGCAGGTTTATCGATGTTGTGAGAAACACAAACGCTGGATCAGGCGAGTATCTGGTGATGAAGATGAGTCTCGCAGAGATCAGTTGTCGATGCTGCAAGAGCACAGAGGAATGAACTCACTTTGTGACATAAAGGAAAGATTTGAGATCGGCAAGATACTGGTTTGATCCCGGTTTTTGATGCATCTGCGTCTCGGTTCTGAGGCAGTCTGTCGACAAATTCCCGTATCTGGACGCGAAACAAACAAGGGAGGTTGGCAATGGTGTCCCCAAACAGTATCGGTCCCCAACCTCAAGCAGAGACCTACTGTAGTAGTCGTGTAGAGACAAATAGTGCAGCGAATATAAGACCGAGTGCCTGCAGACAAGGTGAAAGAAGGTTAGAAATCTGATGAACAGATGAAGAGGGGCAACGCAAGCTCACCGCATTGACGCCGATCAGTGCCTGCGATCCGACTTTGAGTCTGAGAATGACTCGGGCATACACGACTCCGAGAATGACGAAGGAGATCCAAGCCATTGGGGGAAAGACTGAAATGAAGCCCAGGTTGGGACACAGCTCTTGCAGATAGAAGAAGTCGGTAAAGACTCGGAAGGAGAGGTCGCAGCGGACCTTGGTAAAGTCTATGGCCGACTCCTGGAAGTTGTCGCTGAATACAGACGGGGCTGAGGGAGGACATCTTCCCTGGTTGGGCGCTGTCCATATAGTGGCAAAAGCCGACACGAAGAATAGTGTTAGTAGGATGGAATCGAGGCCCCAAGAGACGAGGGATCGGGACTGGTGGTCAATGGCGCCAGCAGACACAGGATCAAGCTGGTCATTGCTATCGCGGGCCTTTTTCTTGAACAGCGATTCGAGACTTGGCTGAACATAGTAGTCGAGGGCGACGACGAGAAGACCAACAAGGAAGTAATCGATGGCCAACGCTGGCAAAATGATGTTGAACATCCAGAACAGGACGTGGAGAGCGCCGAGGGCCCTGCAAAAAAGAGCGCACAAAGATCAGATGTCAGCTCTGGTTTTGGAAAAGTACAACAGGGGATAGAGCTTCAGCAATGCCCACATCGATATTATGGGCAGGAATGTGAACTCATTGACGAGCAGGATGGCTCCGGCACGTTTGGCGATGTATCCGACCTGAGCCGAGGCAGACCACTTTCGCTGGGCGCGAGAGGAGACAAAGTAGACGAGTCCGAACCCGAGCAAAAAGGCGAACCCAGAAGCGCAGAGATGGGAAGCGCCGCGAAAATAGTATCCGAGTCCATCAATAAAGGCGGTGACGACGGTAGTGGCCGCTTCGTTGTGGACCCCGACCCCGTGTGGATACACGCCCAAATTGACATTGGTGTGGTCGATGCACATGAGCATCATGAGCAAGCCGCGGAGTGCATCTGGGGCGACCTCTCGAGCAGGCTTGGACTTGGGGTCGAGGACGGTTTCGCTGTGAGGATCCCCGCTTCTGACAGGAGTCGGGAGGAGAGGCGTCCGCTCAGACACGGCTGGGTTGAGGCCTCCACTCTGGCCGATTTCTTGATCGTGACTTCTCTGGCGACTCGACATGACACTGACGGCTCTGTGATGGGAGGAAGAACAAGTGGACAGTGTCTGCAGGATGATGTTGGGTCAAGCACGAGGCGACAAGGGACCCATCCTTTATTATGTATGTATTCAACCCACTGAGTAGTGAGAGTGGTGTGGTAAGATCGAAGGAGGCACCCGGACTTAAGCAAAGGGATTTCCGAGACCTTCTCCTCTCCTCTCGGTGGCTGGCTGGCTTGTCCGAGCCTCAAGCCTGAGCCTCTCTCTCCTTCGGTTCGGGCCGAGCCTGAGCAAGTCAGTCAGTCAGTCAGTCAGTCAGTTGGAGCGCTCGATGGGGCTCCGGCACCAAACAGACTGGGATGAAAGCAAAGCCCAGCTGGGTGTGACACCTCCGGGCAAGTTATGTATTGCCCAATCTGACAGGCCGCCGACCATTGTCATGTTACTACGCAAGCAGTGGCTGCAAGAACGGCATGAGAACGGCCACTCGAAATTGAATTGTCCACCGCAACGACCTCGTCACGTCACACAAAACGCCCAAATCTTCTTCTCTCCCCACGAGGCTGGCTGGTTACGAGTACCTGGTTGCCTCTGTTGCATCCTTCATCATCACCACGATCATCATCATCATCATCAACAACATCAACATCGGCACGTCTCCAGGACAGCAGCAACTATGGTGAGTCACACCATGTCGCAGCAGCAGCAGCAGCATCTGCACAACCTCACAGCTGATCACCCACGCCGCCCGCTTCAAAATGTCTACAGGAGCAACAATCGGCAGCAACGCCCGAGACCAGGACGGTGGTCAACTTCCTCCGGTACGTTGCCATGCTACTCACCTTCCTTAGCATTGACTCACCCATCCTCAATCGCGCATCCACTCTCACAGCAACAAGGCCGGCATGAAGACCCGCGCAGGTGTGCTCAACGGCACCCGTGTCGACTACTTCAAGGGCTCCTCCGCCGTCAAGGCCATCCTCAGCCCCGCATACAAGAAGCTCAAGGGCGTTCCCCAAGCAGAAACCGAGGAAGACGCAGAGAAGATCCTGCACGGCATCATCCCTTTTGCATTCTTCCTCCGCGTCGACCGTGGTCCTGCCGTCGGCGCAGGCAAGGACGCTCCCAAAGTGGTCCAGATCAACCAGATGCAGATGTTCAAGGCTGACCTCGTGAGTGTTGTAGCACATGGTCGGTTGGAGCCTACAAGCTGACGCCGCATCCCAATGCCTCAGCACTACGTCTGGCTCGTCCAAGGTTCCCAGCTGGCTCTCCGACTCGGGGGCCTGGCCATGGTCGCCCTCATGCTGGCAGCCGTCATGTTTCCGCTCTGGCCGCCGTTTATGAGACTAGGCGTCTGGTATCTGTCCATGGGTGTCCTCGGCATCATCGGACTCTTCTTTGGTCTGGCCATCTTCCGTCTGATCTTCTACGTCATCACTATCGTCGTGGCCCGCCCTGGTATCTGGATCTTCCCCAACTTGTTCGAGGACGTCGGCTTCGTCGACTCTTTCATCCCCCTCTGGGCTTGGGATGTCCCACCGCCAAAGAAGGCCAAGAAGGCTAAGAAGGCAGTTGGAGCAGATGACGGTGCTGCAACAGCAGAGGTACCAGCTTCTGGAAAGGCTTCCGGTGTCGCCCCCAGCGCCAACGGCAAGACTACCGCAAAGCGACAGGCAGTGGCAGTGAGTAATCTGGAACCAGTGTGCAAACTCATGCCAAACACAAGCTTCACACCGTACTGATCTCTCGCCTACCCAGAATCTGCCTGGCGCCACTCGTCCTCAGCCAACGGCGGCCGCACCCGCGCAAGCAGCCGAAGCAGTCGCTGGCCTGGCGAGCAAAACTGGCAACACCACTCCCATGGACGAGCTCAACTGAGGCCCACCTTCTCAGATGGCGTGTCAATGGACTTCTGTGTCTGCCTCTCCTCATCCGCATGTTTCTTGTAATCAAGCAGATCCGCTGCATGTCTGAGTCTCGGTGAACGCATGTGCCCTGACGCTCTTAGATATGTATGACCTCGTGTTGCATTGTTCCCTGAGTTGCTGATTGCTCAGCCTCCGCCGGTATTGGATGGCGGAGCATATGGTGCTGCAAACTGAAATGTCTGCGTTAACAGCTGGCTCATGCCCTAGCCCTCGCTGATCGTCCAGCGATCCTGGCGCGGCTGCCAAAGTGAGCATCGGCCTTGCTGCCTTGAATGTACTCAGTCTCTGGCGAGAGTACGAGTCAGCTATAAGTAGTGGCTGGTTCTTGCTGTCCAAGGTGAAGACCTTCGGTTTTAAGGAATCTCTTTCTAGTCAGCAACGATCAGGCGACCATGGCAGCAGGTGCAACGGTCCTTGGTACCCATGCTGACGCCCGCCAGTCTCGCGCTATATAAGTAGCAGCGAGTATCACGGACAGATCCCTCGCATTTGCTCGGCATCGATACCGTTCATTCCCCTTGACCTCCTCCCAAAATGTCGTGGTTCCCATTCTTCTCACGCCGTGGTCCAAAGAATTCACCACTCGAAGAATGCGCGGCGCTGACCCAGGCTAAACCTGACACGCCTGCATCTCAGGCTCCCGAGCCTCCTGCTGATGCACCCAAGTACGATATCATCATCATCGGTGCTGGAACGGCAGGCTCGGTGCTCGCCAATCGACTCTCTGCTGACGGCACACGCACCGTCCTCGTCCTGGAGAAGGGCACATATATGTCTGATGCGCTGTCCAAGATTCCCCTCATCAGCGCCGCTCGAGCATTTCAAGAATTCTACACGACCATGATCAAGTCGGTCCCTCAGACTGGACTAGGTGGCAAACAGCATGCGCTCCAAATTGGAAGGTGAGCCGGCGCGGGAACAGGAGCATGTGATGGTGCAAGGCATGGCGCTGACAATATGCCTGTCTTCTCCTGTCAGGATGGTCGGTGGATCAAGGTGAGTGCCAGGACTCATGTCTGTGGTAGTAGAGTGGGACTGCTTGGCTCAATTGATCTCTCACGATTTGTGTCAGCGCAATCAATGCCACTGTGTATACCCGCGGAGCACACTGCGAATTCGACTCTTGGGAATGCAAAGGATGGTCCGGCGCCGAGCTCGACAAGTACTTTGTCAACTCGGAAACATGCCATGCCGAGCCTGAGCATGGAAGGCTCGCTCCGAGCAGAGGAACCTCTGGTCCTTGGCATGTCCGGATACCGCTACCGACGCTGGGTTTCAACGCACCCCTCCTCACCGCTATGGATCGGCTCGGCATCGCGGGAACAGTGGATCCACATGCTTACAAAAATGGCGAAGGTCCTGTCTCTACTGGATCCTGGACTACTCAGACCAGCCAAAAGGCAGACGGGACCAGACATCATGCAGGTTTCGCCTATCTTTCTGAGGACGTGCTCAGAGACCGAGCCAATTTAAAGGTGCGGCCTTCGTGATTATCGATATGCGCTCGAAGGAGCAAAATTGACACTTTGAACGTACCTGTTCTCTTCCCTGGCATGCAGCTGTGCATCGATGCCGGGGTGGAAAGGGTACACTTGGAGCGCGAAGATGGCATCCTGCGAGCCAAAGGAGTCTGGGTCACCCAGAAAGGTCAGTACAATGCATGATTCTCCCCAACGTGCGGCACGTGAAGCTGATCTTGACTACATGCATGGTATTCAGGCAAGGTGTATTACGCCCGTTCTAAACACATCATTGTCAGTTCTGGGTCCATCTTTTCTCCGTGCATCTTGCAGCGGTCTGGACTCGGTCCTGCTCCGTTGCTCAAGTCCTTGAGCATTCCGGTCCTCGAGGACATTCCCGGCGTCGGATCAAACCTGATGGACCATGTTTTGGTTCCCCTACACTTCAGCATCCCGCTCGCGCACAGCGCATACTCTCTCGCTCACGGATATCGGATTGTTCCTACCCTCATCAGCAGCATTTATACCTGGCTCCGGACCGGGCGCGGCATGTTCTCGACGCCCTGCCTGACCGAGTCAATGAGCTACTTTTGCTCGAAGCATGTCGAGACACTTCCCGAGAGCGAGGCCACCGCGCCCGGACGCATTCGTCTACGATGCAAAAACGTAAGATCACAAGTCACAGACATCGAGCTCTCGGCTACGGGTATACACGCCGACACTGCCATGCCTCACTACTACGGCCTCGGGCCCCGAGGTGTCCTCGCCTTCCTCTGCTTCTTGGTCAAACCGAAATCTACTGGCACGATCCAGATTACATCTTCCAAGGAAGCTGATTTTCCGCAGGTCGACCCTGCCTATTTCCAGGAGCAATGTGACATTGAGGCCCTTCGCATCGGGGTACGTGTCGCTTTGAGTGTCGCCGCGCGCATGCGACACGAGCTGCAGTACGATATTGGACCGGCCAGCGTCCCGGGTTGGAACTCAGAGAAGGGCGGCTGGGACGAAGAGCTTCTACCCGCCATCGAATCCAGTGAAGATGCTGAACTTTCTCCGGAGTTCTCCTTTGTAGATCCCGTCAAAATTTCTGATGCAGTGAGTCAGAGGCAATACTTCACCAATGATACCCGCCTGTCATTTGATTCCCGACTGACACAGCATCTCCCATACTTTAGACCATCGATATCTTCATCCGCAAGCATGCCTACGGGGCACAGCATATGTCGTCCACCTGTAGAATGGGCAACGCGAGCGCGGGCGCCGTTGTGGATCCAATCTCGTTGGAGGTACACGGCACGAAAGGCCTTCACGTGTGTGATGCGAGTATTTTCCCTCGCGTCCTGAGCGCGCATCCAACGGCCGCCGTGATCGCGTGCGCGGAAAAGTTTGCCGATACTCAGGCGACTTCCTTCTGACTCGATGTGGGAGGATTTCCAGGCCACAAGTCAAGGGGATACGAGTAGGTTCAGAAGTTGACCAGTCCGGGGGAAGTCTCTTCACCCGAATACACGATACAATTAGATGAATTTTACTTCAGTCTCGAATTACTTGCATGCGACTATTTTCTAGTTTGTCATTTGTACGCCTCCAGGCCTGTGATGGGCTTGGATGCTGTGCTCTTGAACTCGTCCTGCACGATCGCCATGGCGGTACGTTCCGCGTACGCCACACAGTCGTTCAACGAGACACCGGTGTAGGATGCGCCAGTGAGAATAAGCCGTCCTGCAGCCCACGGCGAAGACGCTAGCAGAGCTTCCAATCTCTTCATGCGCTGAACATGGCCGACCACGTATTGAGGAATGCAATCTCGTTGCACGCGAACGATCACCTGCGTGTCCGGATGGTGCAAAGCAGCTGCTGGGATGCCCAGATGTCGTTCTAGAGATCGTAACGCTCGATTCCTCAGTTCGGTTGGATCAGGAACGACGAGATCTCCTGCCTTTCCACTGCGCGCATGATCCTTGTCGAAGTAGTGTCCTCCGAGCATTACCGTCAGTTTTGTGCTCTCTGCCTTTTCACTCTTGAACCGTCTTGTCGAAGGCGAGTCGGCATCGCCAAAATGCGCATGCTCAGAAGCTGTCGCCTTGTTGTCTTGATCTGGGAATGTGTCACTGTCGAAGACGACACCGAGAATACGGTCTTCGTTGTTCGGAGTACTTCTCGGAATCAGGAACCCGAAGCCTTCGACGGGCAAGACTTTGTCCCGGAGGCCGGCCGCGTTGGCTGCAGATCGTGGAATGACAACGTTGATGACTGCGACTGTGACCAAGGGGTTGCTTCGGAGAAGACTGTGGATCTCATCTGCTGATGCAGCGTTGCTGCCATCAAGAATCGTTGCCAGGCTGGAAGCAGGTATCGTCGAAATCACTCGGCTGGCTGTGATAGTTTGTCCGTTTGTGAGCGCGATCTGGCAAATCAAGGGCCAGCTTCTGGGCATGAGAATTGGTTCGTTACGTTGGCAGACAGCGCTGGATACGGACCTTTGCATCGTCAGTCTCAGGGCCCAATGTGACTGCCTGGACATCGGTGTTGATGTGCATCTCGACATGGGGCTGAGCTTTCAACTCGTGCCCAATCGCATCTGTGATTTCTTGAATGCCGCGAGGGAACGAGTACACGCTCGTGCGCCTGAGCCATTTCTCCCAGGATGGTCCGAGCTGCTTCTTGGCTTCCTCCAGGCGAGAGGCTTCGAGCTGCCTCCTTTCGAGTTCCTTCTGGCCAGGCTTCTGGAAGCGCCGATTGAGCCAGGTGGGAAGGACAGCTCTGATGACCGCTCCATGAGTCTGTTCCGCACGCACGAGGAACGGCATAAGAGCTCGAACTGAGAGTTGTCGGGAGTCTCCTGCGTAAATGCCGTGCAAGACAGCCGACACCAGATTCGAGGGTAGTTGTGCCCGGCCCCCGAATCGGCGGGTCAAGAAGGCATCAACCGATTCGTCATCGTCGTCTTGCCATGACCTCGCCGGCGTGAAGAAATCGGCGGCCACGCTGGGTACAGCGCCCTCAAGAGGTGGCGATGTAAGGAGAGCTTTGGGCAATCCAAAGGGCGAGGACACCAGCCGATGCAGACGGTCCGGGAAATACAGAAACCGATTACGAGCAGCAGGCGCAAAGGTTGGGACGGACAGCAGCCTTGGGGTCAGCCCGAGGGAACGTATCTAGACAATGAAGAGATGGAGTTTGTAAACGAATCACGTCCTACTTGTGTATGGCAGCGGCTGAATTGCAGGAGGGTATATGAACGTACAAGGTTGAGCATGACCATGCCGGTGTGCCCCCTAGGTCTGATACTGCGTGGCCCTCCTTCGAGCACGGCCACCCGCTCCTTCGAATCCGACTTGACTTCTGCCTGAGAGTCTCGGATAGGGACGACTTCGCTTTGAACCCATCCGCCGATCCTGTCTGCCTTCTCGACCAAGACAATCTTGTACTTGTCCTTTGGCAGGTTCCTGGCCAGAGTCAGGGCTGATGTCAGACCGCTGATACCCGCTCCAAGGACCGCAATGGTAGACACCTCGGTCGACACCTTCGTCGACAGAGCACGAGCGCCAATCTTCATCCGCAATGGTGCTCGCAGCTGCGACAGGACCAGTGAGGACACTTGCTTCGACATGTGTCTATCCACACCACAGCCAACCATGGACCAGCGTCTACCGCCGACAGGCAGGTTTTGATCACAGCGAGACCACTGTTCTCGCAGCTCAAGCCTCTTCCCTTGCGAGATGACAGTCGCTACGTCGAGGAGCGCTAGGTCTGGCTTCTCGAAAGCGACGGGTACATTGTCAGTTGAGTGTCATTTGCCACTGAAATTCGGACATGAAAAGATGTCGATTTTTGGAAATTGTCGTTCCCGGAAGCGGTGTGAGTCGGGTGAAAGAAGCCACGGCCAATTGCAAAGCAGCCATCACCAACGCTGGAACAACCTTCTCGTCTACCATCATTCATCTGGACGAGACCACGTACGACTAGAGCAGAGCTTGTGTTCTTGCCCATCATGGTGAGTGTTCGCCCTTTGGCCTGGTCTCATAGTTGCGGCTTGGTCGGTCGCTCGATTCGGTGGATGCGCGAGCGGGTGCGCACGCGGCGCGGCCAAGGGAGGATACAGACTTGGAGGACGCTGTAGTGGGCGGAAGATATCAACACCTGACCAGCGTTGCGGCTCAGGGGCAGTAGCAGGCGCCAGGAACATCATGGTCAGACTTTAGCAGTAGAATAAATGACTGAATACCACCCTTTTGTCCCAATCTTTCCCGCATATCAATCCCTTACCTTCTGCACCCACCGATCATCTTCCGTCCCTTTGCACCACACACAGTCTCTCAAGTCTGGCATCTCGCTCGCCGGTTTCGTGAAGAGCTCGCCTCTCCTCAACCGTTTCATCACCCCTGTTGCCAACGCATACGCCCACGCTACTGGCCACCGTCAACACGGTCTCAAGTACGACGACCTGATCATCGAGGAGGACGAGACGGTGCAGAAGGCGATTGGCCGCCTGTCTGAGCGGGAGTCATACGACCGTGCCTTCCGTCTGAAACGGGCCATCCACCTCAGTGTGCTGCACCGAGAGCTCCCCAAGGACCAGTGGCTCAAGCCTTCAGAGGTGAGTACCATCTTCCGAACGGCACCTCTGCCTCCCTCCTGCTCACCATGCTGACTGTCCATCTGTTCCCCTTTCGTATCTCAGGACGAGCGCTACCTGACACCAGCGATCGAGGAGCTGCGAAAGGAGGAGGCTGAGCGCGAGGCATGGGACTCGATCAAGGTCGAGAAGAAGCACTAGATTCAGCCTCATTTCAGATACGGCGTGGAATGACCCTGTAAACCTTCACCAATGCAACTCTACACTTTTCTCTGTTCCAAAACGAATGCCAAAGGGGGCCGTGTTGGCATCAGTCCCCTTTGCTGTTGATGTTCATTTAAACCCCAAAAAAATACTAAAAGGAAGGTCTCTCCAACGGAGAATCGAACTCCGGTCTCACCCGTGCGCCCGGCCAAACCAGAAGGAATGACAGGGGTGCATACTAGCCACTATACGATTGAAGACGGTAATATGTAAATTTCCAGGCTTTACAGAATATAATCTGTTTGTTAATTACGGCCGAGAGAAAGGTGTTGTCGCGCTTTGACTTTGTGCGCGCGAAGAAAGTTGGACCTCGTCTGTTGGACTTTCTTCCTGCTGGAGCCTCACATCGAACACCATCGAGCCAAGCTCACAAGCACGCAGTCATGGCAGGCCAACAACCGGTATTCGTTGTCAACCAGACGCCAGAACGGCAACAGGGCCGCAAAGCACAGATCTCCAACATCACCGCAGCCAAGACGGTGGCCGATGTGATCCGCTCCTGTCTCGGCCCCAAGGCCATGCTCAAGATGCTGCTCGACCCCATGGGCGGCATTCTGCTCACCAACGACGGCCATGCCATCTTGCGAGAGATCGAGGTCGGCCATCCCGCTGCCAAGAGCATGATCGAGCTCAGCCGGACTCAGGACGAGGAGGTTGGAGACGGCACCACCAGCGTCATCATCCTAGGTGAGCATAACCGTAACCTCCACCTGAACGATGAGCTTCAGAAAGCTTTACTGACCGAATCTGCACCCTTGCCAATAGCTGGAGAGATCCTTGCGCAATCGCTGGCCTCCCTCGAAGCAAGCATTCACCCCGTCGTCATCATCGCCGCATACAAGCGCGCACTGTCTGAAGCCTTGTCCATCATCGACGAGATCAGCGTCCCCGTGGACGTGGAGGACGATGATGCCATGCTTGCGCTCATCAAGACCAGTATTAACACCAAGTTCGTCAGCCGATGGTCAGACTTGATGTGCCGGTTAGCCCTCAAGGCAGTCCGCACGGTGGCCGTCATGGACGCAAGCTCGGCTCCCGCCTTGGCTTCGAGCCCTTCTTCAGCTTCGCTCAATCTCGGTTTCCGACCCTCTTCCCCTTCTGCGCCGCAAGCACCCGCACCCTCCTCTTCCACTTCATCCTCATTACATACGGTCGACATCAAGCGATATGCGAGGGTGGAGAAGGTGCCGGGCGGAGAGATCGAGGCCTCTCGTGTCCTCGACGGTGTCATGCTCGCGAAAGACGTCACTCACCCAAAGATGCGCAGACGCATCGAGAATCCGCGCATCATCCTGCTTGACTGCCCCCTCGAATACAAGAAGGGAGAGTCCCAGACCAACATTGAGATCACCAAGGAGGAGGACTGGAACCGCATTCTGGAGATCGAGGAGGAACAAATCAAGAGCATGTGCGACCGGCTTATCGAATTCAAGCCGGATCTGATCTTCACTGAGAAGGGCGTCTCTGGTGAGTGCCATGATGCTTCGGCTGGAAACATATGCGCATTTGAGCTGACTGCTTCCTACCTCACACAGATCTGGCGCAGCACTACCTGATGAAGGCGGACATCACCGCTATTCGTCGCGTCCGGAAATCAGACAACAACCGAATCGCTCGCGCCACCGGAGCAACTATTGTCAACCGAGTCGAAGATCTTCGGGAGTCTGATATCGGAGAGCAGTGCGGTCTCTTCCACATCGAAAAGCTTGGAGATGAGTGCGTTTCTTCGTGAGACAGGTCTTCGTCGGGTCAAGTGAATGGTGGCTAACAAAATGCGCGTTCGCAGGTATTTCACGTTCCTGGAGAAGTGCAAGAATCCCAAGGCTTGCACCATCTTGCTACGTGGTCCTTCCAAGGACATCATCAACGAGATTGAGCGGAACCTTGCAGATGCCATGGCCGTAGCACGCAATGTCGTGTTCCACCCCTTCCTTGCTCCAGGAGGTGGTGCGACGGAGATGGCCATCGCCGTCGGTCTGAGTGAGTTTGCGCGATCATCTGCAGTCAGCGTGGTCGGTTCAGACTCTGCGAAGAGCAGCGGGACCGGAGTGCAAGCGGGCCCCATCCGCGCTGTTGCCGACGCCATGGAGGTCATTCCACGGACATTGGTCCAAAACTGCGGAGGCAACGCGATCCGAACTTTGACCACCTTGCGGGCGAAGCACGCCAATGGCGAGCACAGCTGGGGTGTCGATGGCGACACTGGCAAAGTCGTCGACATGAAGGAGAACGGTCTTTACGAAAGTGCGGCAGTCAAAGTGCAGACCCTGAAGACTGCGATTGAAGTGAGTTCCTTTAGCACCTGATCAAATGTCAGGAATCGAATCAAACGACTGACACATGTTCTCCCTTCCTATTTGAAGTCCGCTTCGCTCCTGCTTCGCGTTGATGACGTTGTCTCAGCACGGCGGGCACGTCAGCAAGGTGGCGGCGGTGGGCCGCAAGTGCAAAACATGGGTGCTCCCGGCGGTGAGGATGGTGGAGCGGAGGGCGAGATGCCAGGCATGTAACAGAGCAAAGTGGATCCCCTACCGTGTCTTTTGTCTCGTACAGTCCAGCTTGCGCAAACCATACAGTCAACACCAGCAGCCAGAAAGTTGTGGATCGCCAAATGATGAATCTCTTTTGAAAAATGAAGTGTATGGAAGCAGTGAACAAGAGAGCGGAAGCGCGTAGGGCGAAAAAGAGTGGATGACACGGCAGAAGTCTAAGAGAGCATCAAATTATTATAAGGAAAAGAAGGCGAAGTTCTAGCATCGGTGAGAGAGCACTAGGCACGGTCAGGATAAAGGAGAGGCGACCCTCGAGTGCTGGAGGGTTTGTTGTATGTATTCGAAAAGATTGCACTTGGCACGGGTATGAGAGGTTCAATCAAGGGCCCAACTGCAGATTGGGTGGCCCGCCGAAAGACAAACGCGAAAAGGAGTGTGGTGGCATATGCGCAGCAACGAGGCTCGCACGCAGATTAAAGGAATGGCGCAATCAGAAGAACGGCTTCAGAATCGAGTGCCGGCAGCAGAGCCAGGTGGTTGGTCATCCCGAGGGCTGCTGCTGGAGGAAAAACGGGGTGCGGGCTGATGAGAAATTCCAGAACTGGCGCGGGAGGCACCCATCTGATGGAATCGGTCCTCGTCGGAAGGACGCATTCGCTCCGCAACTTCGTCGAGCGCTTCGTGGTCCTCTCCGTCCGCAATCTCGTCGTCGACTTGCTCGTGCGTTTCCTCTTGCAATCCCATGGCCAAGCCGCTGCCAGCAAACGTGCCCATGACTCGAGCATCACGAGTATAGGGGCTGCGAGGGATCGAGCCGTCGTTACGAGGCGGCATGAAGAACAGATTTTGGAATTGGGGGTCTTCGTCTTCTCGAGTGCCACTGTCCATCGTCCAGATCTCGCGTGGTGCTGTGCTACCGGGACGGGTGTCGTAGGAGTCAGCGGAACTGCGCGAGCGATTGTCTTGTGGAGATTGGGAGGTGGCAGCCAGACTGGCCGGAGTAGCACGAGGGTCCGAGCCTGAGAGTGCCGAGCTTGATCGGTCTTCTCTGCTGTCGGGCCTCACAGTCTGAGGTGTCGGTGGAACAGCAAAGACAGGTGTGCTGAACGCTTGAGCCATCTGGGCGGTGCGTTGTTGAGAAACAGACACTCGCGATTCGTGACCGGGCGAAGATTGATGACGGCCGTCACTGCTCATACTTTGTCCACGGCGGCGAGGAGGAGCAGGTAGCGAGTGTGAAGCATCACCTTGACTTTCTAGAGGCTCCAAGTCATGACGATGAGCCTCCCGTAGCATCGCCCGAAGGTCGTTTGAATCCTGCGGGCGGTGATATCCTTCTCGCGTGGGATGTCTCCCAGCTGTCGTCAAGTCTGACGGCGCGGAGATGGTAGCCGGACCAGAGCCGAGCGCCAACCCAGGCGTTTGGTACGTGGAATCGTCGCTACCTTCTCTTCGCCGAGGCGGGAATGAGTACAAGCCTTGATCGGTAGGAGGTGGTACCTTTCGGTAGGATTGACGCTTCCCGTCCGAAGTTGCAATGACGACAGGCACGTCGGTGACGACCGAGCGTGAACCTTTGCTCATGCCGATATCGGTCTGGTAGGCACCGAGGCGTTCTTCAGACTTCAAATGAACAGGTTCTTTGGTCTGCACCGCACGATCCCAAGATGCGCTACTTCTGTGGACACGCATCTGTGTGCCTGAGACAGCCGAAATGCGGTTTTTGTCAGCTTGAGCTGCAGACTGGGCAGCGGCTGGTGCGCGATTCTGGTGGAATCAGGACAATTGTCAGCACAGCTCTGCAGCAGAACGGCACCGAAGATCACGACAACTCACCTTTCGTGCAAACGCGCCCATCAGCACCCGCAGAGTGCCGGCACTCAGCTTTCTGACGCGCTTGTTTTGGAAATCTGGGTCCCTGGCCTGCTCTCCGTTCAGCTCGCGTGTCGGACTATGGCTAGCACTCCGTTGGCGCTGATGAGTCTTCTCTTTTGCCATCTTGCGAGCCGACTCTCTGCCCAAGGAAGCGACTCGTCGACGGGCAAATGGCCGGAAGGAAGTCGGTATTTCTGGACTGATGCTTCTGTCAGCCTCACGATCCGCTTCTTGGTTCAAGCCAAGCCCGCGTCGTTCTGACCGGGCGGCAGCAGCACCAGCACCAGCAGTGGGAAGGGGGACGTGGCCTGCTTCTTCCTGCAACATTGCACTCCGTCGCAACTGTGGACTGCTGCGCGAATGACGTAAAGCTTGTTGTCGCTGCTGCTCGCGGTACTCGCGGTCGTCGTGTATTGCCTGTCGTGCAATCCTACCTCGAGCTTGAGGTTGCTCACGATCCTTGTACTTGTTCTGAAGGTTGGCCAGAACACCACCGCGAGGATCGAGTGCGGCGTCATCCCGAGTGGAGGTTTGTTGTCTGTCCCGATAAGTCTCGTATATGGTCGGTCGCTCTGCTCCGGTGAGAGAATTGTTGCGCGATCGACTCATGCTCCGACTACGGCTGCGGCTACGTCGACGCCACGCGATGGCAACAGCAGAGCCGTCCAAACTCTTACGATGCTGTTCGCGCCACTTCGCACGTTGCTCGTCCAGCCATATGCCCTCTGCAATGACAGTGGGCAAGTCTGGCGTGGCGAGATCGTCCACCTCCGGTGATGAAGCATTATGTACCAACTCTGGTGTGGCCGCCTCTTTGCGAGTGCGACTGCTCTTCTTACGGTGCCGAGTCCGCTCGCCTTCAGCTACACCTGCCGTGCCGACGGGAACCGAGGTCATGCGGTAGACCATCTCAACATTGCCACTTTGGGTGCGCCGATTCTCGATGGGCAACGTCGCAAACTTGGGTGCAGGAGGAGCGATGGCCTGCTCAGACCCATCAGGAATGCCAACCGAGATATTGTCAGCAGGGGCACACCATGCAGCTGGAGCTGTTACCACGGCCGCAGCAGACCGGATCGGGCCGCTGCTTGTCTTGGGTTGGTTCGCCTCTGTTGGTGGTGGCGGAGGCATGCGGTGATGGAAGAAGGGTTGACGCATACTGGTCCGTCCTTCTCCTGCTTGAGCAGGTCCAGTCCAACGATCTCTGTCGAACAATTGCTCCAAATTGACCGGTACATCAGTATCTATTTCTTGGCCTTCGGTCTTGATACGGCGGTGCTGTTGAGAAACGGTGCGACGAGTGTTTGGACGAGCGCGGTGCCGCTCAAATCCGGCTTCCAATGGTGCTATGGTGCTGTGGGTGTCCTTGCCTGACGACACAGACGTGGAGTTCCGTTCCGAAGCACTTGGAAGCTGGATGTGACGGACTCCAGATGAGTTCCGGCTACGCAACGGCGGCTTGGGCCTGAAGACAGCCTCACAGCCATTCGCTGGCTCCAAAACACCCGTATACTCTACCGAGTGCAATATGAGCTCCTCGAGATGGAGCTGTTGTAGCAGGTGGTATTTGGCCCGAGCTGCAGATCTCTCCATCGAAGACCACGTGTCCGACGCTTGAGGGCTCGGTGTCCGTGCTGGTGCATCAGTCGTCTCTGTAAACGGTCGCTGTCTGGCCAGTTCTGAATGACGGCCTGGCGAGGCTGAGGTGACGTTGCTGTCGGTACGGGAACCATTTGAGCGACTGGACTGTTGTGGTGTTCCTCGATCACCGCTGTTACTGCTCAGATCGCGCGCACTAGGCGAAGAACCATCCAGACGACGTTCTGTGCCTGGAGATGCCATGGAGCTGGGTATGGGCGAGAGGGGAGCTTGCGGACGGTGGGCGGCCAAGTTCTCGTACAAAGTAGCCACACCGCTCGGTGTCTCGACCCGAACTGCGATCGCAGTCTCTTCGCGCTCGACGCCATGAGAGGTACGTGGTGAGACGGTTTCCTCCACAAGCTCTGGCGTTGATTGACCTTCGGTGTGACCGATCTCTCCATACTGCTCTTCTGCCACCGAAGGCGCGGCGGTGACGATGGCAGGAACACGTAGATCTGGCACGCTCGCAATAGCTCTCGGATGGCGTCCGCTGGCCAGTGCGGCACTGACGGACATGCTGGCCGGTCCTTCGCCAAGACCCGTGCTCCCTTCTGGGC
Organism: Tilletia horrida; assembly: GCA_001006505.1. NCBI lineage: Eukaryota > Fungi > Basidiomycota > Exobasidiomycetes > Tilletiales > Tilletiaceae > Tilletia > Tilletia horrida. Next base: position 18,052 of record LAXH01000107.1, on the reverse strand, counting down.
CAGTGGGGAGATCTAGGGCCGCAGCCTCCTCCGAGCTGACGCTGAACTCAGAAGCAGGCGTGTGACCTCTGCGAGCACTGCCGACACCACCCGAATCCGACCAGCCCATTGCAACACCACTTGAGCTGCTTGCCTGGCCGGAGCTCAATTCACCTCGGCGATGGCGTTGGCTGGAGGGGGTGTCTCCGTGCGACCGAGCCTTGCCGCTCATCGCATGAGCACCTCCCGAGCTAGGGTTTGTGCGTAGAGATGTCATACTTGTCTGGGCAGAATGACCTCCGACCGTCTGTCGTTCGTATGGGTGACTGAACGAAGCATTCAGATTGTCGGAACTGTTGTTGGAGTCAAGACTGCTGGGTGCTCGACTTGCGCCGGCAGATTTGGCAGGACTGGGACCTGGCTCGCGGGAATCGGTTTGATCGCTGATGGGGTATGAAGTGGTTGCGGGTTTGGCCCAGCCCACGATGGCTGGACGGAAGCTCGCTTGATTAAGATTTGAAAAGTCGGTGGGAGGCTGAGGTTGTGCTGGATTACGATCAAACGAGAGTGCAGCGGGCAGATACGGAGCCGTGTCCAGCAGACCTGGATGATTTGCGGATGAATGCACATATGCGGTGGGGAGGCCCGTCCCTATCGAAGGTCTACGTTGGTGCGACGAGGCTGCGGCCTCGGGACCGGCTGACGGCTCTCGAGGGCTCTGCGGTCTGGAGTAAGGGCTGAGCGGTGACCATGGTGCGGCGACCTTGGGTGTGGAATCACTGGGTCGAGTGTATGGTTGTGAATACACCTGTGCCAGTGTCGTAGGATTTGACTGACGAGGCGTCTCATTCTGACTGACAGCCGGAGACGCCGCTGCACTAGACGAGGCTGAAGGCTGCTGTCTGCGGGGGAATACGAAAGCTGGGGTGCTGGGTATAGCAGGAAGCGGGGAAGATGGAGGTGGAGAAATGGGTGTGTAGGAGTAAGGGCTTTCTCGATGAGGTGTGCCACGCTGGGAAGTGAAAGCTGCTCCGGAAGGAGACCGACGTCGGGCGGCATCAAGATCGCTGGTATCGCCAAGACCGTGCCGGGAGGTTGGCGCAGGCGCAAAAGTTCCGGATGCCTGCAGCTGCTGACTGATGCTTGGACCAAAGGAGCCATGAATGGGAGGCAACAAACCGGATCCCGTCCGTCCACCGGCAGCAGCAGCTGCTTCTCCAGCACTGGAAAAGTCAATGTTGGCGCTGACCGGGGGCAGCTCGAAAGGTCCGTTGTACGGGACGTAGCTGTCGTCATCCGATTTGCGACTAGCCCCGAAGGAGCCGCCCCTGCCTCTGATGATAGGTGAGCGACCACCTAGATCGCGGATCCCGAGTCCAAAGGAAGGCAGAAGGCTGGATCCTGATCCTGAGCTGCTGCCCCCGTGCCGAGTTGCGGGTGCACTTGCATCAGCCGCGACGTCCTCTGAGCCCCGAGGACTGTTGGGCGGCTCATTGAGGTTGTGTCTGGAGCCAGAACGGCGTATAGAGCCAATGAGGTTGCTGATCTTGCTGGAAGAGACAGTGTTGCCCCTTGATCTTGTGCCCTGTTGAGAAAGTGGCGGTGGGGACCCAATGGCGGGGCTGCTTTGGATCGGTGATGTGGGCGAACTCACGCGAGCCCCGGTTGGCCCAGTGTATGCGGGGTCTCTGTACGACGCGATACGCATCATTGGTCAGGGCAGGTGTCGATCATTAGGCGGGATGAAGTGATTGTTTTGACGATCGTTCCAAATGAGGCCCAGAGTGTGTTGGTTGGTGCAGATGTTTTTTTTTGTTGGAAGGTGTCACAACAAGGAGGAAGTTGTGAAACGAAACCGCATGCGGGAGTGGAAAGGACGAAGAGAAGCAATGGCAGGTGAGACATCGAGGTGATCGACATTGCAGAGACAGCCATAAAGTAACTCACGACATTGAATGGAAGATCAGACTGTTCTTGTTCCTGAGGATGCTGCTGCTGCTGCTGCTGCTGCTGTCTCAGCTTCCCAAGGCTGGCGCTGTGGAATTGATTCCCTCTGAGCCTCACCGCGTCCGACGAAGGAATCTTCTGAATGTGGGGGGGCCTCAGTCAAAGCTTGTGCGCAGACTGTGCTCGAGCGCCGACCGCTGGGAAGCAGAGCAGAACCTTGATGTCGATCAGGGGCGGGGAAAAAGGAAGCAAGCGCCTGAGCGGGATTGAGGCAAGGACCGTTGGGTTCAAGTGCGCACCTCCTGGAATCGCGAAAGAACCGCCGGACAAAAAGGTAAGAAGAGAGAAAGCAGGAAAGAAAAGAACCAGCCGCTGTCCAGGCGATGTCGGGCACCTTGCACAGTTGACCAGCGGGACGAAGATGAAAGTCGGGCAGGAAGCGAAACGACAGCAATCACGAAGCAGGAGGCGCCTTTGTCCGCTGTTAAAGCAGTGAGTGATGAGAGAGAGAGAGCACCACCTCGTGCTTGTGTGTCTGTGACCCCGCGGCAAGATGCTCATTTGGCGTCTCAAAACACACCAAGACGCGGTCAAGCGAGACCCCCATCGCTTCGCCATGACACCATTCCACTCGTCTGGCCAAGCAAGTCACAGCATGGCACAACTTGGCTCAATGACGAGGGGCATTTGCATCAAGTGGAACTCATATGAGTATACATAGCAACTAATGGGGAACAGGCGGCGGCATTTGTTGGTTGTGCATTTCGACGGTCCGCAAAGGAGCGAAGCAGATGACAGCGGAGTAAGATATCATGATAACAGGCAGGAATCGTCCAACCAGCACTGTCACAACCTGGCAGATCAGAGAGAGAGAGCCGGAGAGAGCTATGTAGACTACTTCCAGTCAAAGCGCACCTCGCCCTGTGCCAGTAATGGATCATCGTCGTCCATGAGCAGATCCGGGGGTGGAACACTCTCCGGGAACGCAATGCCACCTGCTTTTCCTCCCTTGCCATTGCCCCTCTCAAGCTCGCTCAGGGACTCTGTTGCAGGCACCGACGAAGACGGCTGCAATGTCGCCGCCCGGGCAGCCTTGGCATCCGATGTCGCATTCGATCCTCTTCGTCCAAGGCCCAGGCTTGAGAGCCCAAATCGACTCAGCCGCGTCGCACCAGAGGTGGGCGAAGATGGTCCCGCACCACCGTTGGCCCCATTCGTGCCTGATCCATTGCGCTCCTCACTGTCCAAGACCGCAGCCGCCGTGGCACTCCGCTTGCTGACCGAGCTTCGGATGCTGATTGTGCTTCGAATACTCCGACCTGAGCGGGCCGAAAGCGCGGGTGAGACGGGTGGCGACAGATCTTCCATCGGAGGCAGATCGAACTCCACTATCGGTGCGCGCCAGTAGTTGACATCGTTGTATTCGCGTTGACGAGGATGCGAGACCTCCGCCGCCTGTATGACCGGGAAGAATTGATCGACCAGCTCATTCATATTCACATACCTGGAGAGCGCATGATGTGCGTCAGCCTCCATCTGCATGACGCCCTTGTACAGGCAAAGCGTTCACTCACGATGTGTTGTACCCAGCGGTATCAAGCAGCTCCATCTTCACCTGACCGTTCCAGTCAATCGTGAAGATCCTCGAGCTCGGCACATTGACACTTCGGTAACTCAGCGCATCTGTGATCCGGTTACCGAATCCAGCGAAGAACGGGGTGGGTGTCGACGAGTGTTGTGCATTGTTCGCTCCCGTCGCCGCTGCCGACTCCAGATCTTGTCCCCGAAGCTCCGCACCTACTGTTTGAGCCGACGTGGGAGGGGCCAAAGCACCCGAGCTGTTTGCCTGATGCGAAGTACCCGACGGCCCACCTCGGAAGTCACACCCAAACAGACGCGCGATATCTCTCAGACACGCCATCTTGAACACCTCTGGTTTTCGCAGAATGACTTCTCGGTGCAAGCTTGTGATCAAGCGATCCGGACTCATGATGACAGGTCCGTCCGGTAATCTGTAACCGTTCTGGTTGATATTCTTCAGATAGTCCCGCGTCGTATCCGCCTGTCCGATGGCGCGACTGGTCAGGTACATCACATGGTACCCGTTCCTTGCCACATCTGTGTACAACTTGGCTACCCCGAGATGGGTCCAGTCTCGGCCGATCATGTTGAAAACGTGGCCGAGCGCGTCTGACTTGGTGATGGTGCCATCGATGTCGGAAACAACGACTTGAAAGTTGCTCTGCCACAAAAATATGCGGGCTGTGCAGGTCGCAACGCCGGAGTAGCTGGATGTGACTGAGAAGGAAATCGTGTTCATTCCCTTCTTCAGATTCAGAGATTTGAGCTGATCTGACGACAGACGAAGAGTCTTGATGAACTTCTTGCTCGCTTTGGTTTCGATAAGCACCTGCCGAGACCGTAAGGATGCTGCGGGCCCACGGATGACTTCCTCCATTATCTTTTCCGCAGCCTCATGGCCGTCACCGACAGCAGAGACGTCGATGGCCGGATCCGACTTGGCGCGTGCGAGTAGCCGATGCGTGAGCTCTTCCCCATTCACCTCTTCTGGTTCCTGCTGCGTGTCACTCGAGACGAACGCAACCGAGTCACTTCGTGGGCTGGTGTTGCCAGGATCCTCGCCGCCCCTCCTTGCCGCGCTCACCGCCTTCAGTTCCCGGGCAATTTCTGCTGCCGAGGCTCGCGTGTTGTCCGAATCAGAGTCTTCCGTCCCGATGCTGAAAGAAGCACGTCTCGATCTCCTGCTTTGAGACTCAAACGGCCGGAAAGGCTTGCTCGGCCCGTTCGCGAGGTCAAGGGCAGCCTGGAGAGGACTTGACAGTGTTCTCGAATGAGAGCCCCCGCTCTTACTGCCTGTACTTCCGCTTCGACGACCGCCAAAAAATACTTCCGCCTCTCTTCTGAGCTCATCATCCGCCTGAGCCTCCTCCTCGTCTGCCTTTTGGGCGGCCCTCCGCAACATTTTGCTGAAATGATGATGTCTGTGGTCTTGACCCGCTTCACCTGTGACTTTGTAGCCGTCCATGTCGAGCATAATGTCCAGCTCTTTGGAGGAGACGGGCACTGCTGATGTGGTGGAAGAGTCGACGGCGGTCTGCTGACTGGAAGCCGTTGCGCTTCGCACCTCAGAATCAGCCTCGGGGTCATCAAGACTGAGATTGGTCAGGCCAGCGGTGCTACGAGCGATTTCCGCCTGCTGCGAGCGAGCAACTGCAGCCTGGGTAGCTGCGCGGGTGGCCTGGATCTCCACAGAGGAGACGGCAGCGGCGCCAAGATCGAGAGGTTCGACATCGTATGCACCTTCGTCCTGGGAGCTATCCTCCGGTCCGCCAAACGACGGAGTGGCCGACGGACTACTTGCTGCACTGAGAAGAGGACTGGTGACCAGGGCGTCTGGAATGGCGTCAGAGTCCTCCTCGTCCACTTCGAGCACAAAGAAGGCTTCGCCGGTCTCTCCGACCTTCATATGGAAAGGAAGTGGTTCCGCAGCGCCGTTGAGGTGTAGCGTCACCTTGCGCTCGCCCGGCCGCAGGACAGACATCTTTCCGAAGCGAACATGGAAGGGCGTAGAGGCGAGCTCTGTAGTGACCTCGACATCGTTTGGATCGCCGTTGGGATCTCGCGGCTTCTTGACTTCTCGTTCGACCACTATGATATCGATGGCGCCGCTGAGAGTGGCAGGGTTGATGTTGGGGGTGATGGAGTTGTACACCGTCGACATCAGTCGACCGACGTACTGCATGGGGGGCGAGTCTTGTCTGCCTCCTGCGAGGGCAGTCGATGGTGGATGGGAAAGTGATCGCTACGAGAGGCAACGAGCTGACTGGGACCGTCTGCTGAGGTCGGACACCGCTCAGGGACGGCGTCTATCGGCTGAGGCTGGCTCGCACGCTCCTTTCTCCGATCCTGAGATCCGCCGGTTCGTCCGTCTGAGAAGTCGGGAGAGGGATTGGTCGTCTGACGGTGGACCAGAAGGGAACGTGAACGTGCCGGCTTTCAAGTTTCAATGCTGTTGGCTGTTGAGCAACGTCATTGACCCCCGCATGCGTGAATCGGCTCAACAATTACAGCCGACGCTGTGCCGCAGTACAATGCTTGATAGTTTTGTAAAGCGTGGCGTCATCATAATCATCGTCTTCAATCGTATAGTGGCTAGTATGCACCCCTGTCATACCTTCTGGTTTGGCCGGGCGCACGGGTGAGACCGGAGTTCGATTCTCCGTTGGAGAGACTGACTTTTTACCTTTTTTGGATCAATCCAAAAGTCACGTGAGATTGGGCCTCCAACACGTCTCATGGCGCGCGTCTAACATCAAACAAACATGGTGTTGGTCCAAGGTGACACTTTGCTCTTTTGACAGCCCGTTCGAACAACGTCCACCCTGAGACATACAGTAGGACAGCTCTGCACGGAACATCCGCTTCCATCTCTCTTCTGCGGTCGAAGACTGCGCACCCACATCCCAATCCTGGGCCGACACTCGGTTTCCTACCGTCACCACCACACCAAGAGCGCTTCCAAGTCGGTAAAGGATCGCCTGAAGGGGCGGCCCAAGCATCAACATGAATTCTGAATTTCCATCCGGCGCGCCGCCGCCAGAGGAGGACTACGACAAGATGCCCATCGAGGAGCGTCTGGTCTCCAAGGTGAGTGCATGCTGAACCCCCGTGGACGCTGGTGTCTTGCTGACGACTTGGTCTTCCACAGGTCTGGAAAGCGCGGGTTTCGGCATACACTTCCCTGAACGCTACATTTTCACGCACACCTTCCGATACAGATCCTGCTTTCAGACCGTACACTCGGGACCCGACCCTGTTGAAGGGCATGGTCTCGGACTCGAATGCCGTAGCACAAGAAAAGGGCGCGGAAGCTGTGCGCGCATTTGTCGAATTCGGTGGAGCAGCTGCGGGAAAGTGAGTAAACCATGGTTCGCGCTCGTTTCCGTGCAGTGCGCTCAAAGGATGCCTGTATCCTCATTTCGGTCGCAGAACTCGAGAAGTAGTCCTACCAGCTCTCGTCGACAAATGCTACGGCTCAGCCAGAGCGGGGACAAAAAAGGCTGCCATCGACTGCACGCTACACTACATTGAGATGGAGGACGTGATGGGTAGCGAAGGACCTGTCACGGACGTATGCAGCGGTCTCAGCGCCAAGCAGCCAAAACTCGTAGCCACCTGTGTGACAGCGCTGAAGGAAATGATCTTGTGGGTCTTCAGCATCGCCCGTTGGAGCACAGACTTCTGCCACTGACAGCATGCATCTTCACGATTCGTGTCTACACCAGAAATTTTGGTCCCAAGCAAGTCTCGCCCAAGCCAATCTTGAAAGTCCTTCCCAACATCTTCGCGCATGCCGACAAGACTGTCAGAGCAGAAGGATCAGCGCTTGCGGTCGAGCTACATCGATGGATCGGCCCGGCTCTAGGTCCAACGATCGACCAGTTGAAAGACATCCAAGCGAAGGAGCTCAGAACTTTATTCGAGCAAGTGGACAAGGCCAATCCCGAGAAACCCAAGCCAGCGCGGTATCTGCTGTCTGAGCGCGCAGCAATGGAGGCGGCTTCAGCAGCAGCTGGGGATGGGGCTGGAGGGCCAGGGGATGAAGCGGACGAAGAGGCTGCACAAGAAGCGGCACTAGACTTCGTCGAGCCTCTCGACGCGTTTTCTTCCAAGGAGTGGCCCCGAGACTTTGACACCATGGTCACGAGCACCAAATGGCAGGAGCGCAAGGAGACCCTCGAGGCGGCGCGTCAGGTGCTAAGCTCCAACCCGAAACTCAAGCCAGACAGCAGATACGATGGCTTCGTGGAAGCTCTAGTGCTAAGATTGACCAAGGACGTGAATATCAATGTCGTCATTGAAGCCTGTGGCTGCGTCGAGGCCGCGGCAAAAGGTTTGCGAGCGACAGGATCGTTTGGGAAGCACAGGGACAAGCTGATGCCGCCCTTACTGGAGAAGTGCAAGGAGAAGAAGGCGGCAGTGGTGGAAGCGCTCAGCAAAGCTTTGGATGCCCTCTTCCAAACAGTGAGTTCATGCGAGGCTTGTCCCTCTACGAGTTGGTGTCCTGCTGACCATACGATGCTTCCTGCAGGTGTCTATCCCTGAAATCCTCGAGGATGTCATAACTTTCTCAAAGCACAAGAATCCCAACGTCAAAACTGAATCAATCCGATTTCTTGTTCGATGTCTCAAGACAACCAAGACGGTTCCCGGGAAATCGGAGGTCAAGCCCGTAGCAGACGCACTTGTGACGGCATCGGGAGACGGAAGCGCAGACGTTCGTGAGGCTGGCTTTCAGGGTCTCGGGACGCTCATGAAGCTCATAGGCGAGCGTGCCATGGCACCCTATATGGAGGAACTCGACGACCTGAAGAAACCAAAAGTCATGGAGGAGTTCGCAAAGGCCGAAGTAAAAGCCAAGAAAACAGCTGCACCACCCGCGCGCGCTCCACCACCCGCGGCTGCTCCTCCAGCCAAAGGACCTCCTGCGCGACTGCTTGCCAAAAAGCCTCCGGCGCCAGGGAAAGAAAATGCCAAACCACCTGCTGATGACGAGACGCCTCCTCCGCCGCCTGCCAAACCACCAGCTCGACTCACTGCAGTCAAGAAACCACCGCTCTCAAGCGCAACCTCCTCGGCTGTCAAGAAGCCTCCTCCGGCAGCCGCACTTCCTCCTGCTCCAAAAGGCGGCGGAAAAGGCGCAGCAGCTGCCACTGAGCCAGTGAAGTTCCGATTCCCCCCTGAAACGGCCGAAGAAAGGGCCGCTGAACTCATCCCCGGCAACATCAGGGAGGCGCTCGCCAGTGGAGTCTGGAAGGAGAGGCTACAAGGCGCTCAGGACTTTGCGGCGTGGCTCGAAAGCGAAAAGGACACGGTAGAGAGTGAGATTATAGTCCGCGCGCTTGCGAAGTCACCGGGCTGGAAGGAGAGCAACTTTCAGGTGCTAGCAGAGGTGTACAGGATTCTGCGCCTTCTTGCGGAGGGATGCCCGACTTTCGGAAGGGCTTCCATAGCTCTCAGCATCCAGCCATTGTGTGATAAGCTCGGCGACATCAAGCTCAAGGGCCCTGCAGGCGAGACCCTCACCTTGTACTCGGAGAAGACAAGTTTCGGATTTGTTTTGGCACAGGCGTTCGCACCACTGTCGGCGCTAAAGGCACCAAAGGCCATCGCCGACAGTCTGACGTGGATCGATGCCAACCTTCTAGAGTTCGGCACCGCTGGAGTTGACCTGCGGAGCTTGATAGAGTTCTTGCTCTCATGTCTCAAGAACTCAAATGCCATGGTCCGGACAAACGCGACAAAGGTCTTTAGTACTTTGGCACGGTTCGTCGGAGGCGCGGTCACTACCTTCCTCGGTGATATCAACCCCCAGCTACGAACGACTCTGGATGCAGAAATTGAGAAAGCTGCCAGTAATCCCGCACCAGCCCCCACTCGCTTCGGCGCCGAAAATCAGGCTGCTTCTTCAGGAGGGGGAGGCGGCGCATCGTCCAGCGGCGGACAGGCAGCGGATGCACTCGACGATCTGATCCCTCGAGTCGATCTTGACAAGCTCGTCTCATCGGGTCTGGCTGGAAAGCTAGGCGCAGCGGACTGGAAGGAGCGCAAGGAAGCGGGCGAGCAGATTCAGGCCATCTTGCAAGCAAATCAGCGCCTTAAGCCAAACCTGACAGATCTGGCGGTCCCCTTACGGCAGCGCTGTGCGGATAGCAACATCTCAGTGCGTACGCTCTCGTTGGACATCATCGCCAAGATTGCCACGGGCATGAACAAAGGCTTCGAGTCTCATGCAAGAGGATTCGCTGCCCCGGTAGTCCAAGTACTTGCAGACGCGAAGGCACCCATTCGCGCGTCTGCTGCTGCCACACTCAGTGCCATCGCTGAGCAAGTCGGAGTTACACCTTTAGTACCGGGCATGGCTACAGTGCTCGACAGCAAAGCCGCGAACCCGATGCTGAAGCAAGACTTGTTCACGTGGCTTGGGGAGTGGCTCGAGGCTCACTCTTCTGAGAAGGTTGATCTGGCACCGTTGGCACAGGGCGCAGTACTGTGTCTGGACGACAAGCTCGCTGCAGTGCGCAAAGCCGCCCAGTCGGTCTTGCCTTTCATCATCTCTTCGGCCGGGTACAAGGTCGTTATGGCTCAAACGACAGGACTGAAGGCGGCGTCAAGAAATTCAGTAGTGCCGATGATCGACGCGGCCAAGGCGCAGGCTGCACCAGCTGCAGCGCCTGTAGCATCGGGTGCCAAGCTTGCGCGACCGGCGGCGGCAGCGGCGGCCCCACGCTCAACGACTCCCGCAGCTCTCTCGAGAACAGCATCGCCTGCGCCCGCGGCATCCCCACGGACATCGATTGCGAGACCGGGATCACTCAAAGCTCCAGGTAGTCTGACAGGACGAACGTTGGCCAAGCCTGGGTCAAGCATAGGGAGACCCAGCATCGCCGGTGCCTCGACAGGCGATGCACCGTCCGCGGTTCCCACGTTCAAATCTCGACTTGGAACTGGGCTGAAGAGACCCGGATCGATGGCTCCGCCCCCCGCTGCCGCCGTTCCCGAGAGTTCTGGAGACAAAGTGCCTCCGTTCTTGAGTGCAGATCCTAAATTCAAAGCTCAGCGAGAGAAGGCCTTTGGGCGGGGACCAAACTGGATTAGCGCGGAAGGGACTCCACGACCGGAGCTGGTCACGCTGCTGAACCAGCAATGCGACCATCAGTGCGATCCTGGGTTCATTGGTATGCTCTTCAGCAAGGACCACAACAACGATCGCGACTTCATGGCTGCATTATCGCTCCTACTAGACTACATCTCAAATCCAGCGTTTGCAGAGGAAGAATACGATATGTCACCGCAAGAAACTATCGGACGCGTCCTTGCAAATAGCGATCTGATCTTCAAGTACATCACCATCAGACTAACGGACAACAACACTAGTATCTCACTGAAGTGTCTGGACGTGCTCGCCAGCCTAGTCGAACTACTGCAAGCGGAGCAGTATCACATGTCGGAGTACGAGGGCAACTGCCTCCTGCCCTGCCTAATCTCTCGATTCGGTGACCCAAAGTTCCGAGACAGGATCAGAGAAATCTTCCGCAGCTTGACTTTTGTCTTCCCACCGAGCAAGCTCCTCCAACATTTCCTCGAAGACGGTCTACCTTCAAAGAACGCCAAAGTTCGGACAGAGTGTCTCACTGACCTAGGCCACTTGTTCTCCAAGAACGGCTTACAAGTTTGCACACCTCAGAAGGTCCTGCCGATCATTGCCAAGCAGATTTCCGATCGTGATGCGTCGGTGCGGACGGCGGCGTTGCTCTGCCTCGGCGAAGTCTACAAGATCTGTGGAGACGACGTGCGGAAGCTTGTCGGTCCTCTGCCTGCGAAGGAAATGTCCCTTCTCGACGAACGGCTGAAGCGCACATCTGCTCCAGCCAAACCAGCGCAGACTCCTTCAACGCCTCCACGAGCGAGGGCAAGCTTGTTGCCTGTTTCCCCACCCACGGCGGCCGCTGCACCCCGACCTTCGGTAGGTGCAGCAGGCGGATCACGTATGGCTCGCCCCGGCTCCATGATCGGCGGTCCTTCGGGCTTGCCTTCAGCTGCCGCTCGTAGTCGCCTGCCGGGTGCTGGGCCCGGACACGTCCGTCGAGAATCTGGTATAGCTCCTCCTGGCGCGATAGCTCGGAGATCCGTGAGCGGGCAAGGCGCGCCAGCAGGCTTGAACGGCGGTTTGCCGCAACCGAGAGCTCGAGTGGTCAAGACCGAAGAGGTCGAGCCCGCCCACGAGGAACCTGCGGAAGAGGTCTACGATGAGGAAGAAGAAGAGGCAGATCCGATCTCTCAACTTTCGTTGGAGCAAGTGATCAACGAGGTCTTAAGCCAGAATCCGGACCGGAGCGTAATGGCACTGAAGCAAATTGAGCGAGATATCAAAGACACTGCGGAGCCACTGCCAGATGTGGTCGATGCGCTGGTTGTCGTGATTGGCAAACAGATCCACCGCTCTTTCGCTCAAGACAAGGACAATGGGCAGCTTGAACGCCTGCGCAAACATCTCCTTGTGACCGGTACCTCGGTCTTTGATGCAAATCGGCTCTGGGACGACCGGACGCTGGGAAGCTTTGTCAACCGGACGGCTCTGATACCCCTGTTGACTGAGCTCTTGCAGAGGATGATTGAGCTGTCACCAAGCACAGACGACACGGCGCAAATGTACTGCAAGTACTTGAACATCATAGTTCTCCGCAGTTTCTCGGCCTGCAACCTGAACACATTGCTTGGGTGAGTGGACATGGAACACTGCTGTCTACCTCACGCCAGATGAACTGACCAGTGGACCCATCCCTTCAAAGTGCATGTCTGGAGATGCTTGCACAGGCGACCGAGGACATGCGGGAGCTTCCCGAAGACTTGCTGAAGAAGCGAGCCAAGTTTGCTGAGCTTGTGATCAAGTGTCTGTGGAAGATTACCAAGCGTCTCCCAGACGCGTTGAAGCAGGACTTGATCGGACCACAGCAACTATTGGTCGACGTGGAAGCCTTCCTCCAAGCGGTGCCTCCGGCTGAATGGAAGCGACGAGCGGCGGACCAGATTGCGCTTCAAGATCTTCCACTGCGCACTGTCAAGGTGATCCTGACGCACTTCTCTCAGATTCTCAAGGACGAGGCGTTGGGCTACCTGGAGGCGTTACCAGACGCAGAGAACTCCTTCGTCTACTCGTACCTGATGCGAATGATGAGCATCGATGGACAAGAAGGGCGGAATGGATCAAATGACGACATCATTGACGATGCCGCTGGTGACGAGGATGCGTCCATGCAACGACCAGTTTCGAACGGGACGCCGATGGCCAGCAAGGTCTCCCACCAATCGCGCCAAAGCATGGGGAGCATGGCGGGTGGGGACAATGAGGAGGCCATCAATGCCGAGCTACGGGCCATCTTTGAACGCATCTCAAACAAGAATGAATCACGACAAGGTATCCGGGACCTATATGAATTTTCGAAACGATACCCGCATCGACAAGCAAGCATAGACCGATCTCTCGAAGCTACTGGTTCTATTTTCCAAAGGTGGGTCGCAGCAGCATCGCTTCTTGCCTGCACATGAACTGTCCACTGACCATACGACCATGTCGTTCAGGTATATCCGCCGCGCATTGGCCAACCATGCCGCCGAGGACGGGGATGGCGGTGCCGATCTGACAAGGGACGCATGTGAGTAATTCTATTGTGAGAGATGAGTCTACAGATGCAGATGCTGATGCTCCTTTGAATTGTGATGTTAGCTAGAGACTCATTGGGTGCCGCGAAGCGGGACTCGCACCTGACGTCGCCCTCCGCACGGTCGAGCGTGGTCGGAACGGAGACGTCTTCGTTGTCTGGCGGTCTTGCAGGAGTTCGCTCGAGCGTTCCTGGTCATGATGAGGTCCACGCAGCAGCAGCAGCGGCAGGAGCTGCTGGTGGTGCTGCTACAGCGGCCGAGTTCGGATCCACGAATGGACGGGCCGGCATGATGGCGAGCGGGTCCTCCTCGGCCACAAACTCGCCTTCTCGAGTGTCAGTAACAAAGGATCGGATGGAGGAGCTCCGCGCTCGGTTCCGTCAGACGACGAACAGTGGAAGTTCCGCTACTTCGCGGACCGGTTCGAGCGAGCACGGGGGAGGAGAGTCATGAGATACCCCCTTGACCAACATGGCCCGTCTTTCTCTTTCATTCACTCATCATGATGTACAGTACCAATCGCCTCTTTGCCTTTGCCCCCCCTCCCACCTGCCTCGTAGGATGGAATGCTCTTGCTTCTCCAGTGAGAAGGTGTAATTGAAACTCCGCCGGTTCGCTGTGAGCTTTAAGTTCTCGGCCGAGAGGTGCCACCCGAGCTTCTTGTGAATTAAGAATTTCCAGACTGAACGGCGCCAGTCTCATCAACGCAACAGAAAAGCTTGACTCCTCCGGTTCGTTTTGCTGTACATCCTGCAGCATGGCTGCTGGACTGCAATGGGCAAGGAGGAGACGATTCTAGCCAGTTTACTCAGCGGTGTCAAGGTGTCAAGGTGTCAAGATAGACGGCACTGCGTACTGGTTGTTGTTGTCATTGTATGAAAAATAAAGCGGGTCGTGGAATGCAATAATGAATTTGGCATTGGAAAAGAAAAAAAGCGTGCGCGCCTTCCAACTTTTGTGTGTGTGTGTTGCCTGGCGAGCTGGCTGGGTTGGGATTCCCCTTCCTGCTGAAGTTCGCCACCCCTTCACTCAACCTTGTGAGTATCTCGACCTCGACTACGACCACCATCAACCACCATCTCCTGGTTTGAGACTCTTCCCCCTGCTTCCCTTTCTGCGTATTCCCCGGGAAGCCCTCCTCTCTCAAACAACAGACAGATCAGAGACTCTTCTCCCTCTCATCCTCTTCTCCCTCTGTCTCACCTTCCTTTGCCTTCTCACATCTCACCTCGCTACCCTACAGTCCACCAACCACCCTCACCCAACTAGCCCAACATGGTGAACTTCACGATTGACGAGATCCGTGCGCTCATGGACAAGCCCACCAACATCCGTAACATGTCCGTCATTGCCCACGTCGACCACGGAAAGTCCACCCTGACCGACTCCCTCGTCTCCAAGGCCGGTATCATTGCCTCCGCCAAGGCCGGTGACATGCGCTTCACCGACACTCGTGCCGACGAGAAGGAGCGTGGTATCACCATCAAGTCCACCGCCATCTCCATGTACTTTGAGATGGAGAAGGAGGCCCTCGACGCCGTCAAGCAGAAGAAGGACGGCCCTCACTTCCTGATCAACCTCATCGACTCGCCCGGTCACGTCGACTTCTCCTCCGAGGTCACTGCCGCCCTCCGTGTCACCGACGGTGCCCTCGTCGTCGTCGACTGCATTGACGGTGTCTGTGTCCAGACCGAGACCGTGCTGCGACAGGCCCTCGGTGAGCGTATCAAGCCCGTCTGCTGTGTGAACAAGGTCGACCGTGCCCTGCTCGAGCTCCAAGTCGACAAGGAGTCCCTTTACCAGTCTTTCGCCCGTACCATTGAGTCCGTCAACGTCGTCATTGCCACCTACAACGACCCCGTCCTTGGTGACTGCCAGGTCTACCCCAACGAGGGTACCATCGCCTTCGGTTCCGGTCTCCACGGCTGGGCCTTCACCCTCCGCCAGTTCGCCACCCGATACGCCAAGAAGTTCGGTGTTGACCAGTCCAAGATGATGGACAAGCTCTGGGGCGACAACTTCTTCAACCCCAAGACCAAGAAGTGGTCCAAGACTGACAAGGATGCCGATGGCAAGACCCTCGAGCGTGCCTTCAACATGTTCGTCCTCGACCCCATCTTCCGCATCTTCGACTCTGTCATGAACTTCAAGAAGGACGAGACCACCAAGATCCTCGAGAAGCTCGAGATTAACCTGACCTCTGACGAGAAGGACCTCGAGGGCAAGGCTCTCCTCAAGGTCGTCATGCGCAAGTTCCTGCCCGCCGGTGACGCCATGCTGGAGATGATTGTCATCAACCTGCCCTCGCCCGTCACCGCCCAGCGATACCGTGTCGAGACCCTGTACGAGGGTCCCCTCGACGACGAGTCCGCCATCGGTATCCGCGACTGTGACCCCAACGGTCCCCTCATGCTCTACGTCTCCAAGATGGTGCCCACCTCCGACAAGGGCCGATTCTACGCCTTCGGTCGCATCTTCTCCGGTACCGTCAAGTCTGGTCCCAAGATCCGCATCCAGGGTCCCAACTACCAGCCCGGCAAGAAGGAGGACCTGTTCGTCAAGTCCATTCAGCGTACCGTTCTCATGATGGGACGAACCGTCGAGCCCATCGAGGACTGCCCTGCCGGAAACATCATTGGTCTTGTTGGTGTCGACCAGTTCCTGCTCAAGAACGGTACCCTCACCTCGTCCGAGACTGCCCACAACATGAAGGTCATGAAGTTCTCCGTCTCCCCCGTCGTGCAAGTCGCTGTCGAGGTCAAGAACGCCAACGACCTGCCCAAGCTCGTCGAAGGTCTCAAGCGTCTGTCCAAGTCTGACCCATGTGTGCAAGCATGGATTGCCGAGACTGGTGAGCACATTGTCGCCGGTGCCGGTGAGCTCCACTTGGAGATCTGCCTCAAGGATCTCGAGGAGGACCACGCCCAGATTCCCCTCAAGATCTCGGACCCCGTCGTCGGATACCGTGAGACTGTCCAGGCCTCGTCATCGATGACTGCCCTCTCCAAGTCGCAGAACAAGCACAACCGTCTGTATGTTGAGGCCCACCCCATCGAGGAGGAGCTCGCTGTTGCCATCGAGTCCGGCAAGGTTGGCGCCCGTGACGATTTCAAGGCCCGGGCGAAGCTGTTGGCGGACGAGTACGGCTGGGACGTGCAGGAGGCGCGTAAGATTTGGTGCTTCGGTCCCGACACCACCGGCCCCAACCTCTTGGTCGATGTCACCAAGGGAGTGCAATACCTGAACGAGATCAAGGACTCCTGTGTGGCTGCCTTCCAATGGGCGTCCAAGGAGGGTGTGTGCTGCGAGGAGAACATGCGAGCGATCCGATTCAACGTCATGGATGTCACCCTCCACACCGATGCCATCCACCGTGGTGGTGGACAGATGATCCCCACATGCCGACGTGTCTGCTACGCCGCTGCCCTGCTGGCCCAGCCCGGTCTGCAAGAGCCCGTGTACCAGGTCGAGATCCAATGTCCCGAGAGCGGTCTCGGAGGCATCTACTCGACCCTCAACAAGCGCCGTGGCCACGTCACCTCGGAGGAGCAACGACCGGGTACACCCATGTACACCGTCAAGGCCTTCCTGCCCGTCGCCGAGTCGTTCGGCTTCAACGGTGACCTCCGCCAAGCCACTGGTGGCCAGGCCTTCCCCCAGTCGGTATTCGACCACTGGGACACCATGAACGGCGTCGCCAACGACAAGACCTCCAAGCTGTACGAGCTGGTAAGTGCCAATCCACGCTTTAGACTTGCCTTGGACGACAAATGGCTGACTCGATCTCCCTGTTCTCCCTACAAAAGGTCAAGAAGATCCGGATCAGAAAGGGCCTCAAGGAGGTATGTCAAAATTTGAAACATTCGATCAAAGACCCGCTTCAGGAGCTGTTTTCTGACCCATTCTTCCACCCTCTGCTTCATAGGACGTCCCCGCCCTTGATCAGTACTACGATAAACTCTGATTTCTTGGCGTTTGTAATGACATCCGCATTCTTCTTCGTCATCATGTTGCGTGTGTAATGACATCCACATTTCCGTCTTGTCTTTTGTCGTGCTGAGTGAGAGAAGATGGTGATGTCCTGACTTCTACCGCCGGTTCAGCCAACTTATTTGTCGGCCGAGACTTAAGCGTCGGCTGTTGCCAGCCAAATTTGGACGTGATTGCGCGCATGATGAGTATAGGTTGCGGGCATAAGTCTTCGAACAAAAAAAAATTAACACTCAATCACCACCTTCTCACTGCTCCCTCTCCTTTCCATCTATCACAACACTGTCGTATCTTCATTCAAACATCTCAATCACATAACGAGTTCCATTCCTCAAACCCCTAAGCAGCCTCTCACGCCATCCAAGCGGGGCAAGATACAACATATGGTGGACATCGGCTGCACCTACGCCCACATTGCGAAAGTAATGAACTGCAGCCCTAGCACAGTCGCATACACAATCAAACGGTTCAAAAGCCACCGCTCTCATCATGACAGGCCCAGGGCCGGCCGCCCCGCCCGTCTGTCTGAGCGGGAGAAGCGTTTGGTGCTGCGATATATAGTGGCCAATCGATGGAAATCGTGGCGTGCAATTTCGGACACGTTCAAGAATCAATCAAAAAAAAAACATTTCGCCATATCAGGTGCGCCGCATTGCCCACTCAAGCGGGTTGTATCGCTTTATCGCCCGTGGCCGGCCAGCCCTACCCAGGACCGTCATTGGCAAGCGTCGAAAGTGGGCACAAGCCAATGTGAACACTGATTGGCGCCACATTATATTTACGGACGAATGCAGCTTGGACTCGTCCACTTTGAGGCTTAAGCCTCACGTCACGCGGCCAAAGGGCACTGCGACTGTGCCGCGAAACACTGTGCGGACCTTCCATTCATCGC